>ML777144.1:572402-617413 GCA_009831015.1 Picea engelmannii
AAAAACATCAACACCAACACCCCTAATCCTCTTGCTAAACAATACAATATGTTTTGCTATCCAATTTGGTTAAAAGTTTCCTTATTAAGTAAGAGGTCTTGAGTTCAAGTCTCTTTTTTTTGAAAAAGTTCATGCTCCATTGTAAAATGTATTTCACTTCAAGTATAAAAGTGAATCACTATAAGTAGCTTTAATATTTTAGAGTTATTTATTTTGCATGCAACTTTTATTTTATAAAGTAACTTCATTGTAAAATTGATCCCCACTTCTTTTTATAAAAGTGGGTCACTTCATCACATGGTCCTTTGGTTACCGTTTATGCCTTTTTTTTAAATGGCGTAATGTTCACATCCAAAGTCCATTTTTAGTGTCGTTTTTTTTAACCGCCTAATGTTTCGAGATCTTTCCATCCAGACCATCAGTTTCAGTTTGTAAATTCATATTATCTATATATTTAATATGTATTCTTCAAGTAATTTTTTTCTTACCAACACCAACTACTTCCAATGGAAATCCCATATGGAGGATTTATTAAGAAGAAAAGGCTTGTACCAGATTACCTAGGGAAATGAAACAAAACCTATTGATGTTGATGAGAAAGTCAAATGGGATAATAGGAATGACAAAGCACATGGACTAATCAGAATGTCCATCTCTCCCGATTTAAGGTTCCACCTTCAACAAATTGATAAACCCAAAGAAGCTTGGGAAAATATTGAATCTGTGTTTGATAAACACAATATTATTCGAGCACAACAGTTAGAAAATCAAGTACTAACTTTAAATCCAAGTTATTTTTTTGCATTGAAGACTATCTATCTAAGTTTAAAACACTCATAATTTTATGTGAAGAATGTAAGATAAAGATAGAAGAATGTCGTTTCATCTATCTTATTATTTCTAAGTTAGGTACTGCATATTATGTGTTTGTATCTACCTTTTATGCCATGCAAGAGGCTCTAGGGACAACTTATCAAAAACCCACTCTTGAGGACTTTTTTGATGCTTTGATTAGAGAGAAACATAAGCTTGTACAACTTGGAGTGATCAACACTGTAGGTACCTCCAACAAAGCCTTAGTCGTCCATCAGAAAGATAAACCCAAGAATCCAAAGAAGCAACATCCTCACCACAACAAAATGCAACATAACGGTCCCAAACCCACTCAGATAACTTTCTCTCCTAATGGTGACAAAGGAGAAAAATATAAAAATAATAAGAATGACAAACATTGCAAATTTTGTGATAAACATGGTCATGATGCATCCAAATGTTTCAAGGAGATGGTAGCTTTAGAAGCAGCAATGAAGAAGCACAACATCAGTATTGATTCTACTTCTTCTTCTTCTCGTGGACATGCACTTTATGCTTCTGGTTTCTCCTTCAATACAACTTCTACTTCTTCTTCTGATGAGTGGCTTATTGATTCTAGAGCATCTTATCATATCTATAAGGATAGAGACATATTTTCTGCTCTAAATGAATGTAACACCAAGAAAATATTTTTTGGTGATGATAAATCTCTTAGTGTTGAAGGATATGGAACAGTTCAAGTAGAAAATGGTCGTTTCAATGATGTATTATGTGTTCCAATTCTTTCTTGTAACCTTCTATTAGTATATCAAATCACTCATTCAAGTGAAGGTAAAATCGTAGAGTTTTCACCTCACCAAGTTGTAATCGAGGATCTCAAATATCCTAAGCATGTTCTTGCAACTAGAATTGTTGATGATGTTACTAGGTTCTACAAGTTTGACAATTTTGGTTCATCATATTTTTCATCAGGTTTTGTTGCTCATAGCGATGACTTGAGAAAAATTTGTCATGAACGGTTTGGTCATCTAAACTATTGCTCATTGCAACAACTATGTAATCAACAGACGGTGACTATTCTTCCTCTTGTTTCATGAAGAGATGGTGTTTGTGCCAGTTGTGTTCTCGACAAACATAATTGGAAAAATTTTGAAAAACGTTCCTCTTGGCACGCCTCGGGCCCTTTGCAGCTTGTTCACAGTGATTTGTGTGGTCCACTTTCTTCTCCTTCTTTTTCTGGGTGCAAGTATTTCTTAACTCTCATTGATGAATTTTCTATACATACTTGGGTTTACTTCTTAAAACTTAAGAGCAACGTTTTTGAAATTTTTTTGGCCTACAAGGCCCTTGTAGAAAAGCAATCTGGACATCAAATTCAAAGTTTAAGAACAAATAATGGAGACAAATATGTGAAAAATAATTTTACAAGTTACTGCACTACACAGGGCATCCAAATGCAACACATTGTTCCATATACACCACAAAAAATGGTGTTTCTGAGAGAAAGAACCACACATTAAAATAAATGGCTAATTGTATGATCCATTCTAAGGGATTAAGTATAAAGTATTGGGTGAAAGCCATCAAATGTGCAAATTACATAGTAAATTTCACTCCCACAAAGGCTCTAAAAAATATAACACCAGAAGAATCTTGGACTAAAAATAAACCAAATGTAATTCACTTTCGTGTATTTGGTAGTATAGCATGGGCTCACATTCTTGATGAGAAAAGGAAAGCATTGTAGTCTAAAAGTGAGAAGTGTATATTTGTTGGTTATTTTGAATATGTCAAAGGTTATAGACTTCTTCAACCACATTGTGATGAAATAATTATTAGAAGAGATGTTAAATTTGATGAAAATATCTTGGCATGTGATCCTATTTCGACGATTGTGCCTTCTTTGGCCTGCAAGTCATATTCAACGTTTGTTCCTTCTTTTGCCTGCAAGCCATCTTCGACATTTCTGCCTTCTTCTATTCCTATTCTGATTTCTTCTTCAGATGATGAAAATCCACCCGTGCTTGCTCACCTTCCTTCAGATGCATCCTTTGAACCTGAACCAACACCAGCTCCACTACTTCCTAGATGGGTTCGTTCAACATGAGAAGCAGTTGGTGATCTTGTCGGTGATCATTCATATCAACGTTGAACACGTTCATAGTTCCAGTGAGCCTCTTCTCTATTGTCTCAAGTTTCAGAGTCTCACAATCCAGATACATTTGCAGAAGCTTCATTTCATCCATATTGGGATACAACAATGAATGAAGAGTATCATTCTTTAATGGAAAACGATACTTGGGATCTTGTACCTCTTCCAAAAGGAAGAAAACTTGTCAGATGTAAATGGATCTACAGAACTAAGTATGCATCAGATGGAAGTGTTGAAAGACACAAGGCTTGGTTAGTTTCCAAAGGATTTTCCCAAGTTGAAGGAATTGACTATAATGAAACATTTTCCCCTATAGAAAAAATGAATTCCATCCTCCTTGTTCTTGCCCTTGTTGCCTCACATAAATGGGAGGTCCATCAAATGGATGTTGAATCCACCTTCTTGCAAGGAGATTTGCAAGAAGAAATATACATGGAACAAACTCCTGACTATGTCCAGAATGAATCTAGCCTTGTTTGTCACCTTAAGAAATCTCTTTATGGTATTAAGCAAGCTCCCCAAGCTTGGTATGCCAAAATGGACAACTTTCTTATTGACACTGGATTCTCTAGATGTCATTCTGATCCTAATGTCTATACCAAGAAAGTAGGAATCCATCTCATAATCCGTGTCCTTTATTTTGATGACCTTATCCTTACTATTAGTGTCTCAAAAAATTTAAACCATCTGAAAACTAGCCTTAAGAAGAAATTTGAAATGACAAACTTGGAATTTTTGCACTATTTCCTTGGCCTCCAAGTTTTTCAAACCACTGAAGGAATTTTTATTTCCCAATCTAAGTATGTTTGTGACCTTCTTCGTCGCTTTCACGTGGACGATTGTAAACCAACCCCTTCTCCCTTCTAGTATGGAGTCAAGCTTATTGCTACCTGTACTTCTCCCGAAGTTGATGCCACCCTGTATCGTCAGTTAGTTGGTAGCCTCTTATACTTGACTCATACCCATCCTGATCTTTCCTTTGTTGTTGGTATTGTTGCCCGATATATGCAAACACCACATAAAATCCATTGGAAAGCAGCTAAAAGGATACTTCACTATGTCCATGGTACAATTCATTTCGGGATACATTACAGTTCAGGGGGGACTTCTTTATTGGTTGTTTTCACTAATTCATATTGGGTCGACAACCCTGATGATCGAAAGTCTACTGCAGGTTATGTTTTCAACCTTGTTCAGGACCTGTCACTTGTGCCTGTAAGAAACAACATGCTATTTCACTTTCTTCAGCAAAAGAAGAGTACCGAGCAGTGGTAAATGCAAGTCAGGAAGCCTTATGGCTTCGATAGATTCTTTTAGAGTTTGGATTCCAGTAGTAGCATGCGACCAAGATTTGGTGCGACAATCAGAGTGTCATCAAGCTCTCCAAAGACCTAGCTCAACATCAACGCAACAAACACACCGATCTACACATTCACTTCATCATAAAGATTATTCATGATCAAGTTATTGAAGTGCTATTTTTCCCTACAAAAGATCAAGTTGCAAACATTTTCACAAAGTCTCTTACAGAAGCAAAGTTTTCCAAACTTCGATCTATGTTATGAGTTCCAAAAGTTGTCATTAAGGGGGGATAGGCTCTAATGCCTCCCTCCTTCTCCTATTGTGTCACTATTGTAAATCCTTCAATCCTATCCCAAGTTGTTCTTAAGGGGGGATGTTAGGATATTTAGACACTTAGGAGTTAGTTAAGATATACTTGGTATAATGTGTCGTTAGGTAAAAGTGTGTTTCTTAATGTTGTTTCTTTAGTATGCATTAGTATGCATTTGTAGTTAGGAAATATGACGGTCATGATATGTTCCCAAAATAGAGTGATCTGACAGTTCATATTCTCCTCGATCTTAACGACCATTGATCTGTGGCTTAACACTCGATTGTTCCATGATCTCTATTTAAAGAGCATGGAGGGTCATTTGTCGATGATCGCTTGTGAGAAAATATCTTGTAAAATCTCTCTGTAATATTTTTCTTTTGCATTAATAAACTTCTCCAAGTGGCCACGTTGGCTGGGGTCGTGGATGTTTCCTTGTAGGGGTTTTACCATGTCAAAACATCGGTGTGTTGATCTTTGATCTGGTTATGTGAGTGGTTACTAAAGGTGTTCGTCCTGTACCTGTGTTGTCGAACATATATAGATGATTAGGATTAGGGTTTCCATTGTGCATAAAACCCAATTCAATATTGTTAGAGCCTCCACATATAAAAATGCATAGTCACACTTAAGAAATACATGTTTTGCTTTTAAATTGTAATTTATGTCCTTGTGCATAAATGAATGCCATGCTTCACTAAAATGCATGCTATGGTCTTGACAAACCTGCAATTTGAGTGATTCAAGTTTCTGAGGGTGTCTTAGATAATTTTACACCCATCTACATATTTAGATTTTCATTTGCAAACATAAAAGTGGTTGTTGTAAGCAAAGTCTACCTTGTAAATTGAGAGACCGAAATAGTAGAAAGTGACCTAATGGAAATGCACGCCCATGTTTCTATATATCTCCAAATTTATTTATCTAATTTTTGGGGTGAAGTTAATAACATTATAAATATATACATATCACGGGGAATTCATTTTAAAATTCCTAAGGAATTCTACATTGAACCAAGATTTAAGACATTTTGTAAAATGGAGGGTAAAACCATCTTACTATAAAATGCATACCTAAGACTCATATGAACTCCAAATTGAGTGGTTCAAATTATGGAGTTTGGATTTTATCATTTTACATCTATTCACACTTTATTTATTCATTTTGAAACCAAAAACCCTTCGTTGTGCATAAAGGCTAAAATTTGCCTTGTAAATGCAAAAACATGCATGAAAACGGGGCATGATGAGAAATGCATGCCCTAGGAAGAAAAATCCATGTATGGTATTGTTAATTTACAAGTTACAATTTACAAGATTGTGGATTTGTTATAAACCCTAAAGACTATATACTAGGGTGATTTTTGCCCATAATTTAGTAAAAGAGTTGAAATATACATGAATATTTGGCAACTGTGAACATACACTAACTAAAATGGTAAAATGAGTACTAACTACATGCGTCCATGAGTTTGATGACGCAGGAGATTGTATAGCCACACCAAACATAGGGTAGTTTTTAGTTGCATTTCCATTGTGAATACTTGCAGAAACCATCAGAGAATAAAATTTTAAATGACTGGATAATAATTAAATTAATAAACCTTGTAAAGCTAGAGACCAAATACAATAGAAAGTGCCCTAATGGAAAAAAACACCCATGATTCTATATAGCTCTAAATTTAGTGATATAATTTTTTGGGTGAAGTTCATATCATAAATCTATATCATTTGGAGTGCATTTTCAAATGAAAAATGACTTCTACTGGGAACCAAAATTCAAGACTTTTTTTAAATGGAAGGTAAAACTGTGTTACTATAAAATGCACGCCTATGAATCATATGACATCCAAATTGAGTGATTAAATTTGTGGAGTTTGCATTTTATAATTGTACATGTATCCATACCTTTACTTGTGCATTTTCAAACTAAACACCCTCTACTTTGAATAAAGGTTAAGAACTACCTTGTAAAGGCAAAAAAAATGCATAAAGGGAAAAATGGTTAAAGATGCATGAAACTAGGGCATGATGAAAAATGCAATCCTAGGTCTTAACACAACTGAAATTTGAGAGATTCAAGTTTATGAGGGTGTCTTATATAATTTTATACCTGTCTACATATTCAGTTTTTTGTTTGCAAACATAAAAGTGGTTGTTGTGTAAAAGAGGTAAAATCTACCATGTAAATTGAGAGATCAAAACAATAGAAAGTTCCCTAATAGAAATAAATGCCCATGCTTCTATATAGATTCAAATTTAGCGATCTAAGTTTTGGGGTTAATTTAATAACATTTTGAATCTATCTATATCATCTGAAGTGCATCTTCAAATGAAAAAGGACTTGTACCTGGAACCCAAATTGTAGACCTTTTGTAAAATGGAGGGTAAAACTAGATTACTATAAAATGCATGCCTAGGACTCATATGACCTCCAAATTGAGTGATAGAATCTGTGGAGTTTGTATAGTATCATTTTACATCTATTCATACCTTTAGTTGTGCATTTTCAAACCAAAAACCCTCTACTTTGCATAAAGTTTAAAAACTCCTTTGTAAATTCAAAAAAATGCATAAAGAAAAAATACTTTAAAAAGCATGAAACCAGGGCATGATGAAAATGCATTCCTGGGTTTTAACACACCTACAATTTCAGTGATTCAAGTTTATGAGGGTGTCTTCGATCATTTTACACCTGTCTACATATTTGGTTTTTTGTTTGTGAACATAAAAGTGGTTGTTGTGTAAAATAGGCAAAATCTACCTTGTAAATTGGGATACAAAAACAATAGAAAGTGCTCAAATGGAAATGCACACCCATGTATCTATTTAGCTCAAAATTTAGTGATCTAAGTTTTTTTGTGAATTTAATAATATTTTGAATCTATATATGTCATTCAGAGTGCATTTTAAGATGACTAAGGACTTCTACCTTGAACCGAGATTGAAGACTTTTTGTAAAATGGAGGGTAAAACTGTCTTACTGTAAAATGCATGCCTAAGACTCATATGACCTCTAAATTGAGTGGTTCAAATTGTGGATTTTGTATTTTATCATTTTACATCTATTTATACTTTAGTTGTGCATTTTGAAACCAAAAACCCTCTACTGTGCTTAAAGGATAAAAGTTTCCTTGTAAGTGCAAAAAAATGCATAAATGTAAAAATGCATGAAAACATGGCATGCTGAAAAATTCTACCCTGGGAATAAAAACTCATGTATGGTATTGGGGTAAAATCATGAATCTAGGTGTCTATTTTCCTTCTTTTTTGAGAAAATAAAATATGTTTTCAAATTTTTTTCAGCTTCCGGTAAGCCAAAGTATTTTTTTATTTAGAATTTCCCCTTACAGTAAAAACAAAACTTGTCATGAATTTTGTTAGCTTTCTATTGATTATTTTTTGAAATTTTTTTATTGACATTTGATATGTCAATTTAGCAATTGTTTGATAGTATGTTCCCTAAAAATTAAGGCACTAATAATGAGTTATGTTTATTGACACCAATTTACTAATTATCAAACTTTTGTTTTGTGAAAAATGAAATATGTTGCAATAATCCAAACAAACTCTATTAAAATATGACTATAGTTTTGAAGACAACAGATGAATATTATAATTACTACATTTTTTTGAATTTGACCAATCTGAAAAAGTTGCAAATTTTAAACACATTTATATTGACACCGTGTATCTACCTTAATTTTATTTAAATGTTAAATATAAAAATACCCTTTTGAAGAGGACAGTGAAAGGTTCTGTAATATCAATTTTCCATTATTTTTTACTATGTATTATTGCAGATAATGATTTTTCATTTTACTGAATAATTATGTCATCTGAAAATGATATTGAGACATGTTTTTATAAAATTAACTAAAATTACTAAAAATCATTTAAATTGAATACAAATTGTACCAAATTAAAATAGATTCAATTATGAAAATGTTGGTACTAGTTCTGAAACTAGATTCATAGTATTTTAAAGAGTTCACTCCTTCCCAAGTTGGAGTAAGATGAAGTGAACACATATGTTTTCTGAAAAGTGCCATAGTTACAAGTTTTCAACCGAACTATTAGTTCGACTGAAAGTTAGTTTTAACGGAAAAAATAACTTTCTATTTAAATTTGTTGTTAGATTTAAAATTTTCGTTATATTTTTCAAGGGTGCCATTAGATTTAACTATCAAACGAAAAAACAAATTCGGCCGAAATCTTTTTTGGTCGAAAAAATTCAAGAGTTGGGCCGGAAAATTGCCAATAGCAATTTTCGCAACCTGATCTCATGCAAGTGTTACCTAGATTCATGATTTTACCCATTGGTAATTTACAAGTTACAAGACTTTGGATTTGGTGTAAACCATAAGGACTATATACTAGGGTCATTTGTGTCCATAATTTAGTAAAGAGTTGAAATATACTTGAATCTTTGGAAACTATGCAAACACGCTAAATAAAATGGAAAAATGATTACTAACTACATGCATCCATGAGATCGTTAAGGAATGATTTTACAACCACATCACAGATAAGCTATTTGTTAGTTTCATTTCCATTGTGAAGACCTCTATAAATAATAAGAGAATAAAAGGTTATATGCTTGAATAATAATTTAATAAATAAATGCACATATTGACATGTACAAGACTCTCGAAAGACTAAACTGGAATACTTGAATGATCTTCTTTTGGTTTCAAGAAAAAAATATTCTCTACTAAACAGGGCCAACCACATGAAGGTGGAATCTCATTTGGCCCCTCCCCCCGCATCACTCTCAATTCCCCTACCCAATCTATCTACTGGAAAATAATTGAAAGTGGCATAGTACGATTCATGCATAGAAAGTAGCAAAACAAAATTTAAAGGTAAATGAAAGAAAGAATGTGTGTGAATATATATAGTTTTCTATATATAAAACATATAACATACATCCATAAGAAGGTAGCAACAAATAGTATATATTAATATATTTTATCATCAAAATATGTTTCCATTAGACTTGTTTCTCATAATATATACAATCACTTCTTTTTCTGTTTTTTAGTTTTCATAAATATTTTGCTTGGCTCATCCATGTCTAGATCCACTTCAATTGTTGGGACCTCTCTTGGTGTTGATTCAATATGCATGCTATGATGTGTTGTACGTCTATTTGGGTACTCTCTACAACATGTAGGTTGTTGTTGATGGACCTCGGCTACAATAACCAAAAGGGGTAAATTGATATGGTTAGTTATTATGCACATAAGTAGTTCATTAATGAAAATATCATTACAATGTTCTTTACCAAATTGACTAGTCAAGACCATTGGTTTGGATGCCATGTGTTTCTGCTCTCACCAAGAATTCTCATCTACATGCTCTGCCATCTAAACACGAAAGTTATAATTATGCCATTTGCAAGTAAATATTAATAATTGTATTAATCCATACTTATGATTTTATATCCATAATACCGTCATTGTCAGGTTGCACACCACCATCATTGGGTTGCACTCCACCATTATGTTCGGGCTGCACACCACCATCATGGGGATGTTTTCCACTATTGGTGTCATTATTGTTGTTGTTCTCTTGCTTGAAAAAAAAGACACATTCATTTATGGGTGAAATCAATTGTGAATAAATTTTACATGTAATCAACAATTAAAGTCCATTGGTTTTACTTGCAATGTCATTCAAAGTGGCATATTTTGTTTGTTCCAGGATTTATCGGTATTCAACCATGGCTTGAAATCCTCACTTGAAGTTGATCTAAAGGTATTCTTCCATGGTCGTAGTTTTGAATTGTGCCCCCTACATTGCACAAGATCTCAAATTTGGTTTATTGGATGCAATTAAATATAAGTTGGATGATGATAGGAATGATATGGTTTAATTATTTAGTACTTAAAATTCATGCTTTTAGTTTCACGTAACCACCCTGGCCAAGTTTGTGTTTCTCGCATTTTTCTAGTCTTACCTTGGTTTCTTTTGCTGTGTTTGGGAACCTAGAAAAAGTTTCCAATAGGTTGTATATTGCAAGTTATATATATAACTAACGGAAATTAAACATATTAAATTCAAAATATGATATACCTTCCTGGTCTAGGTGGTGTCTTTCCTTATTTTCTTATTATATTCTCTTTTTCATCCTCCAATAGATTCTTGCACTCAATCTCAGGATCCATTGGAGGATACTTATACCCAGGGTTTGCTTGCAAATGAGCCCTATATTTGTCCATCACATTTTTCAAACATGTATTATCCAATGAGGTGACTCCAATTTTGTTGAAGGAATCACTAAACAAGTCGACCAAGTGGTCAATAAGATCCCTTTTCAAACTAGGATTCTAAGAATTCCACGTGCATATGGTGGGCCCAAAAATATATAAGGCCTTGTTATTCATATGCTTAAAAAGATGTTGTTTCCTATGGAACAATATGATCATTAATTTAAAATAATCATAGAGATGTATGTTTCAATTAGATAATAAAAAATAATTAAGACATTCATACATACATGGGATTTTTTGCGTCTTGATCAAACAATTTTCTCATCCACCGAGAAGGTAATTGGCAGTGTTTCCTTATTGTTAACATGTGACGATCCATGATTTTTTTTTGTAGAATCACCAATTGCCTCATCTCAACCATCAAGTGCTTGCTCTGGTGTGCACTGCGCTAAGGGTGTGTCATGGACCCCAAAAGGTCAGTCATTTCAGTAATAGGGTTTATAGCCACAAGTAGAGAGCAAAGAGCCTCACATGTATGTGGCTCATGGTAGGACGTTGTGGTGTTTGAGCATAGATGCTACCAACACTATCCTCAGGAGAAAGCTATTGAAGTTTTTTTAATAAAGTCTATAAAAACAATTTTTTTTATTCAAATCATATAAAAGTATCAAAACAAAATTCATAAATGAATATATGTGATAAATAACCTTTTTAAAATATGGCGCTTACTCCAGATCATTTTATTTCCTCCATTAAAACTCTGCATCTTTGTGTGTTCTCCTCCGTTGGTTCACACATACACAATTCACTAAGTTCATTATTTTTTTTCTCATGGTCCTTTTAATTGTCTCAATTCGGTTCAATTCAAACATAATGTCACTATTTCCCACATTGTCAAGTACATCAGGTGTCGAAAACTACACATATCAACAAAAAAAACAAGTTAATTCAATTATAAAAACAATAATAAAATTCACTTTAAATGGATATGGATATTGTTATTCATTTACCTGCTCCAAGGTTGGTGCCTTCCCACGATCACCCTGCCACAATCTAAGAAGCATGACATCTTCAAATGTCACCTTATAATATGAGAAGCATGAGATATTAAAATGAATGTTAAAGATAAAAAAATATGAATCATTAAATAGAGGTTGGTTGAAGTTATGGTGTCAACATCCATCTTATACAATGGATCAACATCCATTTTAATTCATCTTCCTATGAAAATCATTCATATGTGCATAATTTGTCTAAAGACATAACTCTGTAGTAATTGCAAAAAAAATGCATAAACGAAAAAATGTTTGAAAATGCATGAAACCGAGGCATGATGAAAAATGCATGTCCAAGTATTAACACACCTGCAATTTGAGTGATTCAAGTTTCTAAGGGTGTCTTAATTATTTTACACCTTTCCACATATTTGGTTTTGTGTTTTCGAACATAAAAGTGGTTGTTGTGTAAAAGAGGAAAAATCTACCTTGTAAATTGAGAGACCAAATCAGTAGAAAGTGCCCTAATGAAAATGCATGCCCATGATTCTATATACCTCCCTTGGTTCTTATGATGTGTTATTGGGAATGGATTGGTTAACCGACCATAAGGAAAAATTGAACTATTATGAGAAAACTCTAGAATGTGAAGATGAGGAAGGAAATACAATAATTTTGCAAGGCATTTAGAAGCCAGTCTCTGTGAGAAAAATATCATCGTTATAGCTCAAGAATTGTAGCAGAAAAGGATGTCCTTTATATGTTATATAAGTACTAAATTTAGCAGAAAGAATTGAGTTGAAGGTTGAAGATTATCCAGTTCTATGGGAGTTTATGGATGTGTTTCCTGAGGTTCATGGATTACCTCTGAAAAGAGACCTTGACTTTTCAATCAATTTTATGTCGGGAGCAGTGCCAGCATTGAGAGTGCCTTACAGGATGAGTATGCTTGAGTTGGTGGAACTGAATATGCAATTGAAATAAATGATGGACAAAAGTTACATCAGACTGAGTGTGTCCCCATGGGGAGAACCGGCCTTTTTTTTAAAGAAGAAGGATGGTACCTTAATATTATGCATCGATTATCAGTAGATGAACAAGATGACCTTAAAAAACAAGTACCATTTTCCTATAATAGATGATCTATTTGATCAACTCAGAGGGGCTACATTTTTCTCAAAAATTGATTAGAGATCAGGATATCATCAAATCAAGATTAAAGACGAGGACATCCATAAGACAACCTTTAGGACAAGGTATGGGAACTATGAGTGTGTTTTGGTGCCATTTGGACTTACAAATGCACCAGCTACATTCATATCTTTAATAAATAGTGTGCTCAGCAAGTATTTAGACAAGTTTGTCTTAGTGTTTGTGGTCAACATTTTGGTGTATTCCAAGAATCAAGAGCATGAAGAACATCTCAGAATGGTGTTACAGGTGTTAAGAGAGCATCATATATATCCCAAATTCATCAAGTGTGATTTATTGAAAAAGGAAATACAGTATCTATGCCATGTAATCTCATCCAAAGGAGTCACAGTAGACCCTGCAAAGATCAAGGCAATCATGGATTGGCCTGCCCCTATAAACGTGAAAGAATTGATATCCTTCATGGGATTAGATGGATATTATAGAAGATTCATAGAGGGATTCTCCAAGATAAAAAAAAATCCTATTACATCGCTACAAAGGAAGGGAAATAGGTTTTCATGATCACTAGAGTGTGAAGATAGTTTCTAGAAACTGAAACAATTCTTGACCAACACCCCTATTTTAAATATTACAGACCCAGAAAAAGACTTCTTGGTTTGCACAGATGCTTGCAAGGAGGGACTCAGTGGAGTTCTCATGCAATAAGAACAAGTGGTTTTTTATGAATCATGGGAGTTTAAAGAACATGAGAAGAAGTATGCTACCCATGACCTAGAACTTGTCACAGTTGTACATGTGTTCAATATTTGGAGACACTACCTTCTTGCGAGGATATTTATCCTCATGACTAGCCATTGTGGTATCAAGTATTTGTTCGACCAGCCAAACTTGAATGATAGATAGGCCAGGTGGATGGCATTGATCAGCGAGTTTAACTTCGAAATCAAACATATAAAAGGAAAAGAGAACAAATTAGTTGACGCGCTTAGCTGAAGCGTTCATACAATACACTTAGTAGTAGCAAGTGTAGGAGAGTCCAATGTTCAATAGAGTATTAATACCCTCTTGTCGGAAGATGATTTATTCAATCAAGTGAAGGAAAAGTTGAGCAACTAAACCTAAGGAAAATAGGTACGAAGGATATCAGCTAAGGGTTGACGATCTGTTGATGTAAAATAAGAGGCTATATGTGCCTAATTCAGTAGATATGAGGCAATTGACTATGGATGAGTTCCATAGGAAGCCATACATCTATCATCATGGTTACCATAAAATGGTGACATAATTTAGGCAACTTCTCGTTATATTTTGAATTGTTTAGAGTGCCAACAAGTGAAATTTGAGCATCGACACCCTGCGGGACTATTGCAACCCATACATATACCATAATTGTTATAAAAAAAGGATCGCAGAGAAATTTAAAAAAAAAATGTGGAAATAAAACACATAAGATACACAATAAAATAGAAACACAGATACAATTGGTTCACCCAGTGTGGGCTACGTCCACCATAGAAATTACCAGGTCCTTCCTTTTTATTATCCAGCAAAATAAAGGGATACAACCTATAGCTCAATTGTTGTAACTTCCTCTTCCTTCTCTTGCAGTATCCTCTCTTAGAATCCAACATTCATGATAGTACATAGCCGCAATACAATTCCCTCATAAGAGAGGGTTTCCTTTTAGGAAAAAAAAAAACTAAAAATAACTTCTACCGTCAGATCTGCAACCTTATAATGAACGGTCCAGATTGACTACGAAGTTACAATATTTTACAAGGAAATTTTTCCCAATATTTTGCTTTGGGGGTGTTTCCCTTGAATCCTCCGCCAGGGGGGGATACAAAATTTGTCGCTTCCCCTCCCTGGGCCCCACTAGAAACAATTGTGGTGGGGGAATCCCCCCCACACCCCCCCCCCTCGTTGGGAATGGGGTCCAAGCATGGTTGAAACAAACCTATGAATTAAGAAGATAATCAAGCTTCACAACCAACAATCTCCCACTTGGAGACTGATCACAATAAATCCATTGATGTTGTACATGTTGGACTATACTCCACCTTAGACCTAGAAAATTTCTCATCTTCACCTTCATGCTTGAAGGACAACTAAAACTGAGAAGAAACTCAATTTATCCCTGGTTATTCCCTTTGTTAACATGTTTGCAAGATTCTATCTAGTATGTATCTTTTCCAACTTCAAATGTCTATCTTCCAAAACGGATCGTATGAAATAGTACATGAGTTGTATATGCTTAGTCTTTGAATGTAAGGTATATTTCTTTGTAAGATGAATGGAACTCTCACTGTCATAGTACAAAATGATATTCTCCTACTTCTTTCTCAATTCCTCCATAAACCTCTGTAACCAAAACATTCTTTACTAGCCTCTATAGAAGCAACATACTATGCTTTGTTGTTGAAAGTGAAATAAAATTTTGTAGTTTTGAAATCCAACTTATTGTTGTTCCACCTACAGTAAAAACATACCCTGTGGTTCTCCTCCTGATATATTTATCACCTCCCATATATGAATTATCATATCCTTGTAGAACAATTTCTAAACCTCCAAAACATAATGGATGAATAGAATTACCTCTCAAATACCTGAGAATCCACTTTACTACCTCCCAATGTTCTTTACCTGGATTGTTCATATACTTTCTCACAACTCCAACAACATGTGAAATATCTGGTCTTGTGCAAACCATTGCATACATCAAGCTATCAATTGTTGATGAATAAGGGACCCTGGACACGTATTTTATCTCCTCATGTATCTTGGGACACATTTCCTTAGTTAATTTGAAATGGTTGGCCAAAGGTGTACTAACTGGTTTTTCATTCTACATTCTAAACCTCTCCAACACCTTCTCTATGTACTCACCCTGATACAATGTCAATTTGTGATTTTTCCTGTCTCTTGTTATTCTCATACCAAGGATTTTCTTTGCAACACCCAAATCCTTCATCGCAAATTAATTAGATAATTTCTTCTTGAGCACATTTATATCCTGTATATTAGACCCTGCAACAAGCATGTTATATACATACAATAGAAACATAATATAGCTTCCATTTTCTATCCTTTTAAAATAAACACAGTGATCAGAATGACATCTATTATAACCTTGTTCTGTCATAAACCTGTCAAACTTCAAATACCACTACCTTGGATCTTTCTTTATACCATACAATATCTTCTTCAACCTGCATACCAAATTTTCCTTCCCTTGACCTCATACCCCTGTGGTTGTTGCATATAAATCTCTTCCTCCAAATCCCCATGGATAAAAGTTGTTTTTACATCTAACTATTCAAGATGCAAATCTTCTACTACCACAAGACTTAAAATAGTCCTAATTGAAGTCATATTAACAATAGGAGAAAATATTTCATCAAAATCTATACATTTCTTTTGTGCAAACCACTTTACAACAAGTATAGCCTTGTATCGGCTTTTTCCTCCATCTTTTGTTGGATTACTGAGAGGGGGGTGAATTAGTAATAGAGAAATTTAATCATTTTTAACCATAAAATGCAAGTGTTAAATCAATGTATCACTATCATCCAATATTTGTTGAGTAAATAAAAAATTAGAAAATGAGAAATCATACACATAAACAGTACACCATTTTTTTTACGTCGAAACCCAAAGTGGGAGAAAACCACGGAATGTTTTTTCTTATATGTCTTTAAGAATTACATTAATTCGAAGCACTAACTTCCTTTGTTTTCTAGCTGCAACTGGAAGGAAGCTCCAACCCCCTAGTTTCTCAGGCTACAACCTGAAGGAAGCTCCAACTCCCCTATTCTCTTGATACAACCAAAATGAGGCTACAACCCTCTATGTTCTCTGGCTACAACCACCTGTCATTTCCCTGTCCAACCGCCCTGGCATATAGGTAGAATGATGGAACCATTTTCACACTATCACTGTGAGATATATTGTTGTAAACTTGTACCAATCAACCTGCACCAAACAACCTGTACCAATAATCTGAACCATGCATCAACCTGTACCTCAACCTGTAATCAACCTCTACCATAAACAAGTGCATCAACCATGCACCAACCTGTACCAAACAACCTATAATCAACATGTATCATAAACAAGTGCATCAACCATGCACCAATTTATACCTCAACCTGTACCATGAACAAGTGCATCAACCATGCACCAAACCTGTACAAATAACCTGTCACAACAACTTGTCCAAACAACCTATCACAAAAACCTATCTCATCAATCTTATCAACCAAATAATATATATTCACCAATATCAATCACCAAGAAAACTCTCAAAGATGTGCATCAACCAAGCATAACACAACAACTCATAATCATCACCAAGATCAATATGTGCATCTCATAATATACCAATACAAGTATGCTACATCATCCATAAACCATGTGTCAAAAATACTACTAACAAGTGCCTCCAACCATGTACCAAGTATGTACCAATCATGTATCAACTACTCATAAACTATGACTCATCAAGATGTACCAACATCATCAACTATACACCTCATGTATGTGCCAACTAATCAACTACTTGTCTCAACCATGTACCCAACATGTACCTCAACAAAAATCCCTCATCAATTTCATTATCCAAATCTGATTTGTAACTCTATAATAGAGCTAGTGTATATGATCACATACCTGCAAACCTTCTTTAACTTCAACAACAAGAGACTAGCATTTTCATCAAACTTTACTTTAGTCTCACATGACTACTTTTGGATTAGTCAACAACCCTAACTTGAAATAATCATAACTATGTACATGTAATGAATAAAGATATAAAAATGGTACACAATTTTTTTCAGTGTCTTTTATGTAATTTCTCCATATTTCACTACTTGGAACCTCTCAGAAAATGAGTTATAGGAAAAATGGAATACCTTGTTAAATTCTAGCTTATTCTAGAAAGCGAACTTGTATGGCATTCCCCACACGGATTTTTTTTTTTTATGGATCTAAAAATGGTAGACAGAATACTACAGACTATACTATAACCAATACATTTGTTATTACTAAATTTGGATCTTTTATGAATAATTTATGACGTTTTTACCCAAAACACATGTTTTAGACTAGTTTCAGGACTAGCCACAAACCCTATTTTCCACAGAGTGTAACTCAAAAACTAGAACGACCCATGAGCTGAAATGTTTATCACAGCTACTTGGATATGTTTCCTCAATGGCCTCCCAATTTCATGGTTTGAATCATTCTATAAAAGACGTTATTGTGAAAATGGTCAGAGGACCTGTAAATAACATACCTTAGAAAGCATCATCAAAAGAATTTATCCTCTCTTGAATTTTGTCCTTATTTACTTCAACTTCCCTCTAAAATTTGGCTTAGATATCCTTTGGTTACCTCAGTGACTTGTATATATTTAATATTCTCAAGTGTGATTAAAAATGAGAAACCCTTGCCTCTTATTTATACTTTCATGTAGCTTCCTCAAGGGGTTACCTTCTAACCATCTTAACCCACTTTCCTTATTTTAGGGCTAACCCACTTCTAACCACTTGTCCACTTAGTAATTTCTCCATTAACTTTATTGTTTAAATAATTTATTTTCTATCCACTTTGACTTATATTACACTCATCACTTCACTTTATTATTTAAACTACCTTTTAACCATCTTAACCCACTTTCCTTATTTTAGGGCTAACCCACTTCTCCACTTAGTAATTTCTCCATTAACTTTATTATTTAAATAATTCATTTTGTATCCACTTTGACTTATAGTACACTCATCACTTCACTTTATTATTTAAATAATTTCTTCTTTGCAACCACTTTGACTACTTTGACCTTTTGGGGCTTCTAGATGACTCATGAGGGTTCTCCAACTTCACATGGTCATAACTCTCTAACTGTGAGGAGTTATGTGACGTTCCACATACCACCGGAAATGGAATGGCATGTACTATCCATCAAAAATATTCTTACCTTCAAATATATTAAAACTCATACCAGTATACATCAAACAAACTTGGGTCCATTACCCAAACCTTTGTGCTATCGGAATTCTCTATCGGATTTTCTTCAAGGGTTGAAATGTTAGGTAGCTACAAAGGTAGTGGGGGGGCCCAGAGGGCCCATAATGATAATAGTGGAGGCCATTCAATGTAAGGTGGACTAGGTCCACTATATTATTAAATAAGGCCCACTATGGTAGTTAAATATAATAAATGTAAGAGGACTTATTAGAAGGTTCTACTTCTAGAAGATTCCTCCTCTAGAATGTTCTTAGGTGATGGTAGAACTATATAAATGTGTTCAATCAATGTAAGTGGATATGAATAGAAGTATTTTATTTGGAACTGAATCTCATTAGGAGGAAGCCCCCTCGAAGAGGCAAGTGAATGAGAGAGGATCCCTTCCATAATAGGATCCATTGTATGGTGTTTCCCTACCCTAAGGGTTTGATATAATAAAGTGGTGGTTTTGCATATTGTTCTTCTATATATATTGTGGTGCTTTTGTATTCAGGTCTTTGGTTCTTAACAAGTGGTATCAGAGCACATTCCTTGGCCAAAGATTGGAAGAATTTTTTTCTCTTTTTGCAGAAATTCTCTAGGGAAAAAAAAAGAGGGTGTGCACTTTAGGTTCAGATATGAAGCTTTACGAGTTGAATTTGGAAAAAAAAAAATTGTTTATTTGAATTCCTCTCGGAAAAGTACCCAATTTCAAAAAAAAATCATCCAAAACGGAGTTCGGGAAGTGAAGATATGAGCATTTTAAATTCAATAGTTTTTCAGGGTTTTTCCGGAAAAAGCCGCGATTTTCTGTCGTAACTTATTGTTCTATTTTTTGAATTTTTTTCGTGATGACGGTTGGACTGCAGAGTTCATAACTTTTCATAGGGTTCTCAGATGGCTATTTCCTCTCAAACCCTCAAATAAATTCTACAAATTACTGAAGCATTCAAATCCCAATTGTATGACACATTGGATGCCAAATTGGATAAATTTGTAGATAGCTTCGCAAACAACCTCAATGATAGTTTTCTTAGTATTCAAGATTCATTGGATAGCATATAGGAGAGATTTCTTATGGCGGACATAAGGGATGAATATAATCAATAAATATATGCTTGGTATGATTTGGAGGCCGATTGTGATGATTGGTATATGGATAGTTGACATTTCTGGGATGACAACCACTTTCATATTTTATTTGATGACTCTAATCCACCTTCTATAGAGAGCATCAATGTCACAAATTGGGAGCCAATGATTGTTACCAGTGTCCATCCTTCATATTCTACAGTGGTATTATTCCTTCCAAATTCTGCTACGACCCTTTTCCACTATGTGGATGGATCTTCTTATTTGGATCCACATGACAGGTGCCAGTCTTTGGAGCATCATTTTGAGTTGGTTATTGGGTTCCAAAATCTTCCACGAGGAGTTCACATGAGCACTTGGACATGGGACCCGGGCTTACAATGGCGGTTGGAATACTTCAACATGGTGGCTTTTATTTCTCAATGGGACCCTGGTTCTCTAGTCTACTTCATCACTATGGTCCGCACTTATCCATGGGACCCTGGTATATGGTTGTACATCAAGCGTTGAGGACAATGCTTTCATAAGGGGGATGGAATTTTAGGTATCTAGAGAGGTAGTGTGGAGGGTCAGAGGGCCCATAATGATAATAGTGGAGGTCATTAAATGTAATGTGGACTAGGTCCACTATATTATTAAATAAGGACTACTATGGTAGTTAGATATAATAAATGTAAGAGGACTTCTTAGAAGGTTCTACTTCTAGAAAATTCCTCCTCTAGAATGTTCTTAGGCGATGGTAGCACTATATAAAGGTTTTCAATCAATGTAATGGGATATGAAGAGAAGTATTGTATTTGGAGTTGAAGCTCATTAGGAGGAAGACCCCTCGAAGAGGCAAGTGAACAGGAGAGGATCCCTTCCATAATAGGATCCATTGTATGGTGTTTCCCTACCCTAAGGGTTTGATATAATAAAGTGGTGGTTTTGCATATTGTTATTCTATATCTATTGTGGTGTTTTTGTATTCAGGTCTTTGGTTCTTAACATGACATCAATGACAACCAACCCAAATAATCAACATCTTCTTCCTTCAACTTGTAAAACCATTTATTTTGTAATGCTCTTTTTCCTGCAAGAAATTGAACTAAGTCCTAAGTCTGGTTATTTACCAAGGAATCCATTTCCTCTTTCATGCCTTTCTCCCACTTCTTTTCAGTGTCTAGATGCATTGCCTCTTCATAACATTCTGGTTCACCGGAATCAATCAACAATAAATAATACAATGAAGGAGAGTATCGTTTAGGGGGTATAATTAACCTGGTAGATATTCTAACAACACTTGTAGGATTTTTAGGTACTTGTTGCTCCTCTTGTTGTACATTTTTATTTTCTAGTACCTTTGGAATTTATTTTTCAGTGATCTCATCAAGTACTATGTATTCTGGGTTTATTTTTTCATGTTTCTTTCCCTGCAAATGATATTTATACATGACCTTCTCATTGAATATGAAATATTTACTCCTAATGATTTTGTGATTTTCATAATCCCATAAGTGATAACCAAAATCGTTAACACGATATCCAATAAAGGTACACTTCTTGTATTTTGCATCAAGCTTTGTTCTATTTTCTTTATCAATATGGACAAATTCTTCACAACTGAAAGTCTTCAAAAAAGAATAGTTTACCTTTTTACCTGTCCATTCCTCCTCTGGAATTCCACCATCTAAAGAGATTGAAGTTCCTCTTTTTATTAAGTAAACAACAGTATCTACAACATCTTCCCAGAACTGTAAGGGAAACCTAGCAGGCAATATCATACTCCTTGCACGCTCCATGATTGTCATGTTCATCCTTTCTGACACACCATTTTCTTGTGGTGTTCTTGGAACTTTTTTCTCTCTACGAATCTCATGGTATGAACAGTAATAATCAAACTCCTTGTTGCAATATTCACCTCCATTTTCTGATTTGAGATGCTTCAACCTTTTTCCTGTCGTATTCTCAACCAAATCTTTCCATTTCTTAAAAGTATCAAAAACATCATATTTTTTTTCGAATGCAATAAACCCAAGTTCTTCTAGTTGCATCATCAATAAAATTAACATAATAATGAGATCCACCAAGACATTACACATAAATTTGTCCCCATACATTTATATGCACAAGATCTAATCTTTCACTCTTATTTTCTTTTCTGACTCTGAGAAATATGACTCTCTTATGTTTTCCATAAACACAATGCTCACATAAATCAAAATCAATTTGTTTAAGATCTGGAAACAAATTTTTTTTGTGAAGTATTTGCATCCCCTTCTCACTCATGTGTCTAATCCTATGATGAAACGGTGCTATATCCACTCTTGCAGAAGCTAAAGAGATAGAAGAGTCGGTATTACCAGTACATAAATACAATGTACCTACCTTCTCTCCTTTTTCTATCACTAATGATCCTTTGGTGACCTTCCACACCTTATCTGTAAATATAGATATACATCCTTCACTTTCCATCTACCATGTTGAAATTGGATTTTTCCTTAGATATGGTACATGTCTTACCTCTTTCAACAACCGTTGGCTTCCATTATTTTGATTTATTTGTACCTTTTCCATTCCAACAATTTTTCATGGTGCACCATCACCCAAATGAACCTATCCAAAATCACCTTGAACATAATATAGAAAAAAAATTCTATGGGGTGTGAAATGAAATGAAGCCCCTGAATCTACTACCCAAGACTCAAAAATATTATCTACAGAAAGAGTCAAAGCATCTTGTAACACATCACCTGTTACATTTGCTTCTTGATTTTTCTCTTGTTGTAAATCTCTTTGTTTCTTTGAAGCTTTGCAGTCTTTATTCAGATGTCCTTTCTTCCCACAATTCAAACACTCTATATTTCCCAGTCTGAATTTGGATCTACCCTTCCTAGAATCAGGGATAATTTTAAGGATGGAAATTTATATTAAAATGTAGAAACATGGGATAATCATACTAGTCCTTAATATGAAAAATGTAAAATGTTTGATGATACTTTTGTAAAAATATTTAAATTTCTAAGGATTTTATATAGTTTCTATAAATTTTGGCAATTTTTAAGGTAAAATCATTTTATTCTATGGAATTTGGGCGAATTGTTTTTAGAAAAAATTGAAATTGGTGAATCTTTTTTTGGAAAAAAACATGGAAAATTAGCCCATTTGCGAAATTTATTCCCTAAAATCATCTATTCCTAGAATTCCCACGGTTCCCTGAGCCCTTTCCTCTATCCTTTTTTCTTCCCCTATTCTCCATGTTTAACGTAGTACCTAATGTCTCACGTGTGTTTTTCCATCGCATTTCCTCGCTAAGGATAACACCAACAACATCATCAAATTTTAAAGTGTTTGAACCAGAGAAATAGTTACTTACAATAATGACCAAGCCATTCCATCTTTCAGGCAATGAGCACAATATTAGAAGAGCCCTGACCTCATCATGAAAGTCCACTTTTACATAAATTAGTTGATTAGTAACTATATTAAATTCATTTAAATGCTCTGCAACAGACCCACCTGCTAACATCTTCATATTAAATAATATTTTCATTATAAATACATCATTAGACACCGAGGGTTTTTCATACAGTGTAGCCAATGCATCCATCATCTCATTTTTTGTCTTTTCTTTTGAAATATTGAAATCCATCGTTGCTTTCAAGATCATTCATATCATTCCTAGTGTCTTTCCGTCAAGAACCTCCCATTCTTTGTCCTTCATGGTCGTCGGCTTCTTTGTTATTCCACCCAATGGTAGGAATAGATCCTTCTAATATAAATAATCTCCCATCTGCATTTTCCATAACTGGTAGTTTTGGCTATTAAATTTCTCGACCCTAAACTTTCCATCTTCCGTCATTGCTCCCACTCAAACCAGGAACCCTCTTTTCTTGAAAGTTACCTTTCACTCTAATACCAATTGTTAGAAAAACGGGATCCAAACAAATGTGGAAATAAAACATATAATATACAAAATATAATAGAGACACAGATATACATGGTTCACCTAGTGTGGGCTACATCCACTAGAGAAATTGCTAGGTCCTTCCTTTTTATTATCCAACAAAATGAAGGGATACAACCTACAACCCAATCATTGTAACTTCCTCTTCTTTCTCTCGCAGTCTCATCTCTAAAAATACAACATTTGCGATAATACACAGCCTCAATACAATTCCCTTATAAGAGAGAGTTTCCTTCTAGGGAAAAAAACCCTAAAAATAACTTCTATCGTTAGCTTTGCAACCTTATAATGAACAGTCCAGATTGACTACGAAATTACAATATTTTACAAGGAAATTTTTTCCAATATTTCTCTTCGGGGGTGTTGCCTTCAAATCTCCCGCCAGAGAGGCTACAAAAATTATCGCTCCCCCCCCCCCTAGACCCCCCTGGAGATAGTTGTGGGGAGCAAGCCCCCCCACACCCCCCATTGGGAATGGGGTCCATGTTGCATTATGTTGCCAATGATGTCAAATGATTGGTGTCATAATGATGTGGTGTCATAATTTTGTATCATTGATGTTATGTCATGGTTGATAGGAACTACCAAATGGATGAAATACAAAGTGGTCCCCTTATGGCGCAAGCCCTCACGAGAAGAGGCTCCTAGATAAATTTCTCAAAGTGGTCCCCTTATGGTGAAATCCATCACAAGAAGACGCTTTGTGAAGTTTAAATGGTTAAGTGGTTGAGTCATCCTAGATGTGTGGTTAAGGAACCCAAGCATTGATTTTGGAATATTGTAATGAAGATCCATGAATTTGTAAGTGAGACTACTCTATATGGATAGTGCTTATCATGCCATTTCCGGTGATATATGGAACGTCACATAACTCCACACAGATAGAGAGTTATCTTATCTAGAAGACGCTAGAAGGTCAAAGAACTCAAATTATTCTAGAAGCTCCTAGAAGAAGTTGACTAGAAATGGAGAGTTTATTATTTGTAGATAAAGTGGTTGTAAGTGGATAAAGTGATTAGAAGTGGATTAGCCCCAAAAGAAGGAAGTTGGGTAAGTTGGTTAGAAGATAACCCCTTGAGGAAACTACTTGGAGAAATATAAATAAGAGAGAAAGGGTCTCTTACGTGTATGATATTTGAGCATATTGAATATCCATTTGTGAAAGGTTATTTGGGCAGGTATTATTGATAGAGAAATTTGCGGCAAAAAAATCATTGCAAAAAAATTACGGCAAAAAAATCACGACAGAAAAAGTGCGGCAGAAAAATAGCGGCAAAATAATCGCGGCAGCAAAACCGCGACATCGTAACTACGACAGCATATTTGGCAGCTGTAGAAAGTTGGAACTTTGGTAACCACATCAGATTTTCATATTGGAATTGTTGCAATTGTTGCATGATATGGTATAGGTCTTGATGATTACTACATAATTAAAGGTATGGTTTTGGCACATGGTCTTGTGTAAGGGTTTATGGTATTTTTTTTATGGTATTTGGTTTATGGAGAGTATGGTGTATTTCTAGAGGTATCTTGTTGGTTATCTTGGTGATATTTTTTAGAGTTGTCTTGGTGATTGATCTTGGTGAGTAGATTTGATTTGGATGATTATATTGATGTGACAGATTGTGTGGTGCATAGGTAATGCACTTGTGTTGGTATAGAATGTTGGTATAGTTTGACAGATTGTTTTCTGTCTACAAGTTGGGTCTTGTACTTGAGTCTTGGATTTTTCTTCTCATTTGGTATTGAGATTTGCAAGTCGAGTCCTGCATTGAGAGTTGGTTCTCTTGTGGAGTTGTTTCTCTATTCAGTTGTTGCTGGAAAAAAACCCAAGGATTGTAGTCTGTAATATAAAAAAAAATGTACATATATCTTGTCTTCCTTGTATTCTTCATGATGATGGTGTATTGATGATGTTTGTTGTTGATATATGAGTACATACAACTTGTTATAAATGAAAGTAATGGATGATGATTAAATGGTGATTGCTAACTAAGGTGTATTGGAAAGGAGTAAAAAGAGTCCTACACTAATTCACCCCCCCCCCTCTCAGTGTGGTCGGTGTGTCTAACATTTGGTATCAGAGAAGGCCTTCACTATAAGCCTTAACAAACTTGGAGGAGATCCATGGACACACAAATGGATGATGAATTTCCAATCCTTGATGAGAAAAATTATTCTGTATGGAGAAGAGAAACAAAAGGGTATTTGAAAGAAAAAGGAGCAAGTGTTTCGAAAGAAGTTATTTGTGGATTAGTTCCCTTCAAGAATAAGTCAAATTTTGCAGCTCAAAAGGAAGAAAATAATAATGATGCATTGGCTCTCAAGACCATTTTCAATGGACTCTCAAGTTCTGTTAAAGAAAGCATGGGACAATGTACTTCCACCAAGGATATATGGTTGAAGCCAGAGAAGACATATCAAGGAAAAAAGGAAGACACTAAAGACAATTCCATCAAGAACAATGAAGGTAAAGACTCTCCAAAATCCTCTAATTGCAATAATTCTAAGTGTGATGATGTTAAATGTTTCTCTAAAAGTGAAGAAGAAAATATAGAAGTAGTTTGTGTAGAATTAGATGACAGATATCCTATAGATGAAGAGGAAAATTTGTTGAAGCTTAAAGACAAAGTTTTATCTGAGTTAGATAATGTGATGCCAATGCCCTTCCTCACAAACCCGCAGGTCAGAAGGTCCATGTCAGCTCATAGGATCTTCTCCTTCTCATGGCCCGAAGAACACTAACCGGTCCTTCTATTTCCCTATCAAGAAATCTACACCCACAGAACTCTTCCCACGATCTCCTCTTTGTACTCGGGAGATCGAAACTCGTGACTTCATGGATCCAATGGTCAAGCGTAGGCCTCTCGAATCCCTGAGATCCGACAACCAGTCAACACTGACCTTCTCCTATCGGGGTTTTCTCTATCGCAATTTCGGCATTCACGATATCAAACAACTTGGTTTCCCAACTCCCGATACCCGATACACCGAAACTTCGATGAGCTCGCGGCTTTGACTTTTTCAACAGCCCTGTCACATCTGTCGGGATTTCAAAATTCGTGGTATCGCGAATCCTAATTTCAATGTTTTGGGACTTCTCGCCATGAAACTCCGATAACTCGTGCCACCTTTTCACTCGCCGACTCCGCTGTGGCCCACACTATTCTCGTACCCGTCGGGATATCACGTATCGCAATATCGCGATTCCCGTTACAATATTTCGGATTTTCGATCCACGGAACCCCGATGCACGATATACGTATAGATCCAATGGCCCTTGTGGCTCGGATCAACGGCTCTACCCCTCTTGAGTTTTGAACCTTTCGGGATATACCTGCCGTATCTCCCCTGCACCTCTGTGAGATCTAACGGCTCACGGGATGTCGTGAATTCTCTTCAAGGAATTCTGACCATCCGTTTCTCCCTTGATAATTCCTGCGAACGATCAAGTGTTCTTCCACGAGAACTTGTTCGCTTGCACGCAAACTTGCAACGCATGTTTAAACACTTCACATCATAAGCTCCCTGTGCTTCTCTTGACAATTACTCGAAGGTTCTATACCTCCTGATATTTCCCACGGCTTCAAGTCCTCAGAAAGAAACCTCTTGCTCGCACTCCTTGCAGCAACCTTCAGACACTTCCAAGTGTTGAATTTCCTTAGACTCTGCGCACACCTGCAGCAGCAGTCCTTCAATGCTTCACTCAGGTTCGCAACCCTGAGACTTCTCTTGGCCTACGCACTCCTTGCACGGATCCTGTGTTCAACTGCACTTGTTGAGTGAATGAGAACAAAAGCTATCCCTATCTGAACCCTCTGTCAACGCACTCCTTGCGGACAACTTCGATTGCACTCCTTGCAGGAACTCTAGCTCAGATAGAGAAACAATTGAAACTCATTCTTCCCTCCTCTCAGACTTCAAACATTTAACATAAAATCATTCATACATAGCATAAAATCAAATGTATAACAGGAAGCAAACATCCATGAGCATATCAATCAGCATCAATACACAGAGAACAACACAAAACCATGAATCTGAATCAAACCTCTTCTATTAATTCAAATGTCTGTACATGGGTGTTTTTACACAGCTCTCTGCATGCTCTTGCTCTTCCTGCTTCAATAATAATGTTACAATGTACAATGAGGGTGTCTATATCCCGTTTCCCTCTTGCGCTCTAAAACTATCTAATCTACTCATTCAATTCTACCTAATTTACATTTAATTACATAAATGCCTCCATCTACTTAAGGACGAGAGCGACTCGCTCAAGTTCCATTTACATTATACAAGTGAACCTTCTCTTAATGACTTATTTAAGATCGCGCAACAACTTCTAAAGTGATTTTCAAAATTTGTGCTGGCGCTCCTCCAACTATCCTTCGCTTCCGCACTGGCTCGCTTGATGTGGGAGATGCTCCAGCATCATGATGTTAGCAGTGAAATAGGACATTACTCAATTGCTTTTGAGTATCTTGAAAAATACACCAAGGAAGTCCTAGAAAATTACCCAAGATATACCATGGCACTAAAGCAAATGCTCAAATAAAAAGAAGAAAGTAAAAAGACTCAATTAGAAGAAAAAGAATAAGATATCAAAAGACTAAAGAATGAAATAGAAGAAAGAAGAAGGTAGATGATGATCTTAGCAAAAGTATTGAATTTCATGTCAATCTTAAGACCAAAATTGAAGAAGCCCAAAGGATAGATGAACTATTGAAGAATCAAGTAAATGAAAAGGAAGAGCCATGCCATATGTTGGAAGTTGAAATTGTTGATCTCAGAAAGAAAGTAGAGAAGTCAAACACTCATATCAAGTTCATGAACAACTCAACAATATTGTTTGAGATCCTAGATAGCCAAAGATCTCTAAATGATAATTTTAACGGAGATGATTTTAAGGATGGAAATTTATTTTAAAATGGAGAAACTTTGGCGAATATTATTAATCCTTCATATGCCAACTATAAATGATTGGCGATATTTTTGTAAAAATATTCAAATTTCTAAGGATTTTGTATAGTTTTTATAAAATTTTGGCGATTTTTAAGGTAAAATAATTTTATCCTATAGAATTTGGGCGAATCATTTTTAAAATAGTGAATCTCGTTTTTGGAAAAACCATGGAAAATTAGCCCATGAGAGAAATTTAGCCCCTAAATTCATCCCATTTGATAAATCAGGTCTTGGATACAACAAGGAAGTTATACATCTTGAAGCTAGCACTTCTAAGAAGCATGAGGTAAGGCCTTCATTCTCAAAAGGTGGAAGTAATGTTGCAAGTCAACCATATACACAAAGCAAGGAAACTTTCAAAAGAACAAAGCAAGGAAGACATCAAGAATCCATCTTTACACCTCAAAGAAAATTTAGAAGAGAGACACCTTCAAGATGGACACCAAAGAAAAGGTATAAAAAAAAAATTCATGGTCACTGCTACTCATGTAATGAATATGGTCACAAAGCTTTGTATTGTAGACATTATGCAAGGAAAGATAATGGAAGGTTTCATAACACCCTAGGGTGTTGGATATGTAATCAAGTGGGACACATTGATGCTCATTGTCACACCATGATATGCTACAGTTGTAGTGGGTTTGGTCACAAATCCCAGTATTGTTGGAACACAAGAAGAAATTCCATGAGGAGTGCTTCACATAGCATGACAAGAAGAACACATGAAGCTAGGAAGGAAGACAATGTTGAAAATATGGAAGCTCAGAGCTCAAGTTCTGAGAAGATGGGACACCTTCAGAAGTGGGTGAAGAAGACTGAACAACCAAAACAGTAAGGAAGCCATGAGGCAAGCTCAAGATTGACATTTTCAGAAGCAGACGCGAGCTACTATGTTGAAATTCACGTACATATATGAGCATAACTATAGATAGGTCACGTACATATGTGAGTTGTCTTTGTAACAGACCGTGTATCTGTGGTAAAATCCTGGTAAAGAAGGATATGTAAATGAGAGAAACACGATTTGATAATATAACTTTGTTTTGTAGGTTCTGACATGGTTTGTTATAGGTTTTCATGATTATATGGTTGCATAATGTATGTATGGTAATGACATATGGTTGAGTGTTGAAGCATAAGCTTGATCCCTATCCTGGATGCATGATACTAAATCTAGAGTATGGATTGAGGCTTTTTCTGTTGAGGAACAATATTGGTTATGATAGTGAAGTTATAGCACTTTGGTTATGAGATATATCATGATGATGTAATATATCATTGATCTATTGAGACACACTTTTGGTAAATGTTTAGAGATACTATTGGATACTTAGTATTTTTTGTAGAGAATGGTGGTTGAGAAAGATATGTTATGGTACATGGCTGGTACATATGTGAGCTCCATTGATATATCTTATGATGTATTTGTTGGATTTTTTTGGTGCATGCATTTGGCATGTGGTTGAGATACATATTGGGACATGTAGTTGATGAGGTGATTATGTTGTACATCATTGATGAGTCATATCTTGATCTATAGTTGATGCATGATTGGTACATACTTGGTACATTGGGTAAGGCATACATATATGGGAACACATATTTATTGGCATTCATCTTGTTGAAGTTTGGTGCATAATTGATGCACTTGTAGAGGGAAGATGATTGTGGGTGATGGTACTTGGTTAAAGTACATCATTGTTATTACTTGTTTAGCATATACTTTGATACATTCATGTATGGGATATTTGAGACACTTGTTGTGGTGCTTGGTTGGTACATTATTTGATGTTTGATGGTTGAGATACATATCTTGACACATTGTTGAGGCACATGGTTGGCATGTTGACGATGTTATAGTCGCATTGATAGAGGGACTTGTGGATGATCTTGATATATGCTCGGTACACAATTGGCACATGTTAATGACATATGGTTGATACACTCCATTGATGATATCTTATGATATATTGTATGGTATTGATGTACATGGTCAATGTATATGAGTGTTGTGCATGGTTGGCACACAGTATGGCACAGGATGTACATGGTTTATGTTTTTTTCATGATTCTTCATTCATTGTTGACATATCATTTTTCTTCATAAAGTATGGCATGGCACAATTTTGATGCATTGACAGGTCAAAGAATCATCATAGGAAGATTATATCATTCTTGAGCAGTTGATCCATGTTCTAGTTGAGCAGTAGCATTTGCAGCAAAAGAAAATTACAGTAGCAACATATTGTTCATATTTCATTAAAGATAGGGGGAGACATACCCACAGGGGGAGTCATTCTTCTTCCCATGATTCCAGGAGGAGAGATTCATCAGATGCGGGATAGAGATATAAATACTTGGAGATTTAGATGCTTGGAGAGAGAGAATAGAGGCATGTTTCCAAGGGGATCGATGGTCATAGGGGGAGCATGAGCGATATGTCTTCAGCATTACATCATAGTGATATCCCTTGTTAAAAATGGGAGAGATTATTCAGAGGAAGATCAAAGGCATCCAGACAAGGGGAGCAACCCAAGGATAGTCCAGGAAGGGGGAGCATCCCCAATGAGACAACTACCCTTTTCCATTGATGTCAAAGGGGGGGAGATAGTCACATTGATGTGATTGAGATGACTATTGATGAAGAGAAATTCCATGTCTACATGTTTCCATCAATGATTAGTGTTGACATCAATGTTGGTATTGCCATCAATTCCAAAGGGGGATATTGTTGCATTATGTTGTCATTGATGTCAAATGATTGGTGTCATAGTGATGTGGTTTCATAGTGTTGTATCATTGATGTTATGTCATGGTTGATAGGAAGTACCAAATGGATGAACTCCAAAGTGGTTCCCTTATGGCACAAGCCCTCACGGGAAGACACTCTTGGATAAATTTCTCAAAGTGGTCCCCTTATGGTGAAATCCCTCACAGGAATATGCTTTGTGAAGTCCAAATGGTTAAGTGGTTTAGTCATCCTAGATGTGTGGTTAAGTAACCCAAGGATTGATTGTGGAATATTGTAATGAATATGCATGAATTTGTAAGTGAGACTACTCTATATGGATAGTGCTCGTCGTGCCATTTCCGGTGATATGTGGAACATCACATAACTCCTCACGGTTAGAGAGTTATGGCCATTGAAGTTGGAGAACCCTCATGAGTTATCTAGAAGTGCCTAGAAGGTCAAAGAAGTCAAATTATTCTAGAAGATCCTAGAAGAAATTGACTAGTCAAAGTGGCTAGTCATGGGTTAAGTGGTTGCAACAAGAAAACAATTAAAAATAAATTAGTTGCAAATAGAAGTGGAGAGTTTACTATTTGTGGATAAAGTGGTTGTAGGTGGAAAAAGTGGTTAGAAGTGGGTTAGCTAGAAAAGAAGGAAGTTGGGTAAGTTGGTTAGAAGATAACCCCTTGAGGAAGCTACTTGGAGAAATATAAATAAGAGACCAAGGGTCTCTTATGTGTATGATATTTGAGCATATTGAATATCCATTTGTGAAATTTTATTTGGGGGGGTATTATTGATAGAGAAGATTCGCGGCAGAAAAATCTCTACAGAAAAAGTGTGACAGAAAAATCGCGGCAGAAAAATCGTGGCAGAAAACATGCAGCAGAAAAATCGCGGCAGCAGAATTGCGGTAGCAAAACCACGGCAGCAGATTTGGCAACTGCAGAAAGTTGGAAGTTCGGTAACCACATCATATTTTCATATTGGAATTTTTCCAATTGTTGTTGGATATGGTATAGGTCTTGATTATTTCTACAAGATTAAAGGTATGGTTTTGGCACATGGTCTTGTGTAAGGGTTTATGGTATTTGGTTTACGGAGAGTATGGTATATTTCTAGAGCTATCTTGTTGGTTATATTGGTGATATTGTTGAGAGTTGTATTGATGATTGATCTTGGTGAGTAGATATGATTTGGATGATGAGATTGATGTGATAGGTTTTGTGGTGCATAGCTAATGCACTTGTGTTGGTATAGAATGTTGGTACAGTTTGACATATTTCTTTATGTCTAAAAGTTGGGTCTTGTACTTGAGGGTCGGATTCCTCTTCTCAGTTGGTAATGAGATTTTCAAGTTGAATATTTCATTGAGATTTGGTGCTCTTGTGGAGTTGTTTCTCTATTCAGTTGTTGCTGGAAAAAAACCCCAAGGATTGTAGTCTGTAATATAAAAAAAAAAAATGTGTACATATATCTTCTGTTCCTCCTATTATTCATGATGATGGTTTATTGATGATGTTTGTTGCTAATATATGATTACATACATCTTTTTATAAATGAAAGTAATGGATGATGAGTAAATGGTGATTTCTAACTAAGGTGTTTTGGAAAGGAGTAAAAAGATCCCTACATTGATTCCCCCCCCTCTCAGTGTGGTCGATGTGTCCAACAGTCCAAGCATGGTTGAAACAAACCTCTGAATTAGTAAGATAATCAGGCTCCGCAACCAACAATAATGGAAATGGGAAGTGATTTCCATGGATTGTATCATAGGTTTACCAAAGACAATCAAACAGCATGATGTAATCATGGTTGTAGTGGATAAGTTGAGCAAGGCATCTCATTTTATTCCCATAACATCTACTTTTAAATCCATATACATTTCCAATGTTTTCATGAAGTAGATATTCAAGTTGCGTGGTTTTCCTAAAACCATAATTTCAGACAGAGATGCTAAGTTCACCTCAAATTTCTGGCAAAGCTTATTTGCAGGTTTAGAGAAATAGTTGGCGTTTAGCATGGCATACCATCCTCAAACTGATGGTCAGGCCGAAAGGGTGAACAAAGTATTAGAGGATATGCTACGAATGCATTTTATGCATAAACCAAATCAGTGGGAAGAATATCCAGAATCAGGGTGAACCTTTGGTATAATTTTCGTACAACAATGGTTATCAAGAATCATTGAAGATGAGCTTGTTCGAGGCTTTGTATGGTAGGAAGTTTAGAGTTCCAATTAATTGGAACAATCCAGTCAAAAAATTCACACTTGGACCTAAATTATTGAAGGAAATGGAGCAATCCATAGTTCAGATAAGGAAGAATATGAAAATTTCTGAGAACAGACAGAATAGTTATGTCGATAGCAAGAGAACACCCAGAGAGTTTAAAATAGGAGACCATGTGTATCTCTGAGTGAGACCCAAGGGAAGTTCTCTGAAAATGGGGATGTGTGCTAATTTGGCTCCTCTATATTGTGGACCATTTGAAATCCTAGAGAGAATAGGACAAGTAGCATATAGACTTTCTTTACTGCCTAATATTAGGGAACATGATGTATTCCATGTGTCTTTGTTAAATAAGTATGTACATGAATCTAATCATATTATTTATTGGAATATAATACAGGTGGAACTAGAGGGAGAATTCCAGCTAGAGCCCCAATGCATCCTGGACAGGAAAGAAACAATGCTCTAGAACTAAGCCATCACACAAGTCAAGGTGCAATGGAATCACTTTGGAGCCGATGAAGCTACATAGGAGTTGGAAGATGCCATGATATTGGCATACCCATTTTTTTTTACTATATAATTGTAAATTCATTGTGTTTTAAACACCGATGAAAATGTTTCTTTAAGGGGGAGGGGAATGTAACACCATGTTTTCTCCCAAGAATGTAATTATGCAGAAAATTCATATTTTGGTAGAGGATTGATGGGATGGTTGAGTGAGATGGAGATGAGATGCATCAGTGAAGAAAATAGGAAGCTTGCACATCAAGCTAATATATGCTTACAAACATAATGAATTCACCTACCATCACACAAAAATAATGGAGGAGACCATGTGATCATTAAAGAGAAGTTCATAGAGGTGGTTGAGTAGTAATGATTGCAACAGTTTTCCCATACAGACTCCAAAGAGAGAATGCCCAATTAAATAACTAACGAGGTAATGTCCCAAAAAAATCCCCTTCATATTATAAAGGGAAGACTATAGGTTATGTCTATAGGATGCTGCAGAGATCCTGAGGGGATGGAGAAGAATATCGGTTAAGGAAAAATGCAATGTGCGCAGGAGCAGACCGAGTATGGAAATACACATACAAAAAAAGGAGAAAAATGGGAGATAGGAAGAGAGACCCAAAAAACGGAGATGGCACAAAGGAACTGAAGAATGCAACAGAAGACCAGGTAGAAAAAGGCTCATAGAAAAGGAACAAATCACAAAAGCGCAGAAGTGTTGATTGAGAAAGAAAAGAATAGCTTTCTAGAAGAAAATAGGGAGCTTGTCTAAGTTGTTGATGATAACCCTGAACAGAGTTGACTCGGATTCCCGAACTGGAGAAATAGTGGGATGCAGCTTGGTGCTTACTGGATAGAAATAATCATTGGTAAGGGGAGTTCGTCAAGGGACTGTTAAGAAGATAAGGGACTCCCTTGTGCAGAGGAAATATAGTTGAGAAACCACCTGATAAACATGTAGAGACCCAAAGATCAGTGGGAGGTGGAAACTTATGATGTGTCAAAGGAAGAAGGAGAGTAACCTTCTTAAATCATCATAGACTCGAAAACCTGTCGAGTCAATTTCCTTAGCAGTATCATGACTTGGCAAGGGGGTGGCGTGTTCTAGGAAGTGACTCTACAACAAGGCCTAAGGTTGGGAGGAAAGGTGTCATCTCTCAGTCAGTTGGATTGGATTATTTCCTTATCAGATAAGTGTTCATTTCTATTGAAATTGACTGTGAATGATTTATATGAATTCCCATGAATGGAGCAATTGTATGATAGCACATATGAATGTCTAAATTTAAGATATTTTTTGTGTACTTAACCTATTATTTTGAATGTTGTAAGATGAGCTATGTTGTGATGTTTAATATTTCCTGGTTAAATAGTAAAAATGAATAAATATACAAACTTCTACCTGCTTGAATACTATATATATTCCTAGAGTGGAGAGCCTGCAAATTATGCAAGGCTTTAACCTTAAGTTTGATAGTTTGTAATGGTCTCATAATCATCTTAAGTTCTCGAAGTATTGCAGAGATAGAAAAATGGCTAAGTCCTTAGAGAGGACAGTTATGATTTTATGACCTTGTGTTGGTTAGCGATGAACCACAATCGTTGATCTGAAGAGATCGTGATCATCAAACGGTTGGTTATTCAGAGTCACAACATCAAAGAGATCTGTTGAACATCATAGGAGGGACTTAGAATGAGAGACTCCACAAGAAACCTTTTGGAGTGAGGTCTTCGGAAGGAAAACCCATGTGTTGTGAAAATAACCCCGAGTGAAGGATCCTGAAACCGAACTCATGTGAACCGTAGATATGGAAGTGGGAGGGATGAATCCCCAACCATTGATCATTAGAGGTCCCACTTAGTAAGTCAGAAAGATGAGATAGCTAACAGGGAGCATCAATGTGGAGACGCATGTCAGTAGTTGATTAGGTGACTAGATTGAGTACGATTCTGATAGAGGGAAGATATCGACCGTAGATCGAGGGGTGGAGATATGACATGATAGTCATTGATCTGTCATGACTTTTGTCTTATTCAAGGAGTGAATTCATAATGTCATGGTTGGTGTGGCACACCAACAGAACTACTAGAGTGAATTTAGGGCAACGGGTGTCACTCCCCCATCAATGGATGAGTTGAAGCTGGTCAACTAGGCTGGAGAATCTTAGACCTTGATTATATATCAATTGTTTGTCGAGAGATAGAAACATCTTCCCTCGATCATCCATCAAGGAGAGGAGTGTATTCCTCGATAGCTTGGGTTAGGGGTAGTAAGATTGCGTGAATTATTCAAACTCCGAATGGATGGTATCAAGAGGAAATATTCCTCGATACTATATTCATCGGAGGGAAGTATGAAGAGTGCACTGGGAGAAGGTTCGAGTGACAATGGTTGCAGGATTGTGTGGACCAAAATTCCACCATGGCAGGATAGGATAGTTTAACATCAAGACTAGGGCATTGCCACATCAGTTGGCATGGATAGTGAGATCTCATGTGGATGCCACGTGGTAGTGCAAGAAAGGTTTCCTATGGGAACCTGAGAATTTTGGAAGGTTGTAACTCTCATTCTAGATCTCAGTTCTAGGTGAATTTAGTGTCATTGTAAATATTGTGATGAGAATAAGAAGATGGAGCTATGATAGGGAATGTTTGGGATCATTAGAAGAAGAAACAATTTAATACCCATCTCCTAAAAGGTACTTAGGGGGTTGGCTGCATTACATTCCAAATCATGTGTGATATAGTTTTCCTCATGTTGTCGAAGTTTTCTTGAAGCATAGATAATCATCCTACCTTATTGCATTAATACTCCACTTAATCCTTCCTTTGATTCATCCATACATACCAGAAAATATTGATAGTACTTTCAAAATAGGAGTTGTCGTCAATAATTCCTTAATTTTTTGAAATGATTCCTCACAATATTATGTCCATATAAATTTATTATTCTTCATATATAATTCTATAATAGGATTTTCAACATTTGAAAATCCTTCTAAAAACCTTCTATAATATTCCACAAAACCCATAAAATTATGCACTTCATGATCTTTACTGGGTGTTAGGAATTCCATAATTGATTCTATCTTTTTCGGGTCTACTATGATTCCTTCTCCTGAAATGATATGCCCTAATTAATGAATCTATGACTCATAAAACAAGCATTTAGAAAGTTTTACATATAACTTATGCTCTCTAGGACATTTTAATACTTGTCTTACATGTTCTTTGTGCTCCTCTAGTGTAAAATAATATATCAAAATATCATTCAAAGATACTTGCTCAAACTTGTCAAGGTACTCTGGAAATACTCTATTCATTAAAATCCTAAACACTCCTAGTGCATTTGTTAATCCAGAGGGTAATACAACAAATTCATAATGTCTAGACAACATATTGAATGAATTTTTAGGAATATCTTATTCCTTTATTCTCAATTGATGATATCCTAATCTTAAATCTATTTTATAAAATACTTTATCTCCTTTCATCTGATCAAATAAATCATGAATTCTTTCCAACAAATATTGATTCCTTATCATTGCATTTTTTAACCAACGATAGTTGATAGAGAGTTTCCATGATCCATCTTTCTTCTTTATCAATATCATTAGTGCTACCCATGGTGAAACACATAGAGATATAAATCCCAAATCTAGAAGTTCTTGGAGTTGCACCTGCAACTCTCGTAACTCTAGAGTCAACATTCAGTAAGGATCCTTTGTGATAGGTTCCATTCCTATTTTAAGTTCACTTTTGAAGTCAAATTCTCTTTTAGGCAATAATCCAAACAATTCCTCTAGAAATACATCTAAAAACATTGACAACACTTGATATTGTTCTCAACTCATTGAATCCTCCTTCTTGTTCATAATTGTTACATCATAGAATTTACATCCTTTTCTCATACACCTCTTTAGTTGTAATGTTGAAATGAACCTTAATGACACTCCTATATTCATTTTGACTAAAATTATTGTATGACCTAAGTTGCCTACAAAATAAAGCTTCATATTCTTATAATCTAATATTGATTCATGACTCTCTAACCAGTGCATTCCTATTACTATATCATAAGATCCCAAAGTAGTTGAATACAAATATACTTAGGCTATGCACACATTAATATCAATTTCATAGTCTTTAACTAAACGACCTACTTCCTATTTCACTCCCAAAGCCATCTCTACATGGTTAAAATATTCTTGATCTTTTGTTTTTATTTTTAAATTTGACAATGCAATATGAGAAATAAAAATTTATGTTTATCTTGGATCTATTAATATTGAAAAAATGAGATCATTAATCTTACTTGATGTCTCCAATACTATGGATTGATGCTCGGCCTAGCGTTTTTTCATTGCAACATGAATCATATGGACTTTACCTAGATGATCAACTATAGTCTAACTCTACTCTTATCTATATCCACTGTGTGCACATAGAGACTCTCTCTTCAAATGTTGTCCTCCACATATCCAATGCCCCCTCTTAGGAGGACCACATCACTAGTCCCTTCGACAAATATTTGTGTACTAGTACAGGTCTCAACATTATACTAATTGACTATGGTGTCGTTATCTATCCCCCTAAACTTGAAGGTCTCAATGGTCTAAATTGACCAACACTTGCAACTTCCTCTTTGGCTATGATATCCCTCTAAACTACATCACGCCAAGTGTGAGGCATCAATATCCTCACTTTGTATCTAAAATTCTAGTTCAATCCATACACAAACTTGTTGACCCACAACATCTCAGTGTTCAAATGTGGTGCATATATCATTAGTTTCATAAACCTAGCCTCGTATTAAGGCACCTATCTATTACCCTATATTAATGAGTTAAATTCATTTAGTTGTCATTCAATAAATTCTTTAGAAAGGTAGCATTCTTTGAATTCTTCCCAAATAACTCCCATGAAATTTCTTGTGGCAATAGGGTCTTCCACCATAGTAAGGCACTTCCCTTTAACTAGAATATGCCCATCCATACATTTAGGTTGGAGGTATAATCCCTCAAATGAAATCACATTGTCATGTTTTCCAACCAAGCTTCAATCACCTATCCATCTGTAGAACCCCAAAACTCTAAAAGTTTTACCTTTTCCAACTCTCTATGCACATGGTTACTCACAATATTTTGTGATCCTTCAGCGGATAGATACTCCTCCTTATCCTTTCCAATCTATTCATTAGTTATTACCTCTCTTGAAAGTATATGTCTCTTCTCTTGAACATATTTATCTCCCCTTGGAAAATAGTGTGATGGCATAGGTTGTGGTAGAGGACGTGCATATCGATCTATGGCTACCCTACATCTCCTTCATCTTCTATCCATGTCTACTTAGCATGAGAAGAAGATTTGAATTTGACTCTTCCCAAAAACACAATCTGCTACACACACACACACACTTTCCTCTGAAATTCATCACTTAATGAGATATATCCTTATTTTTTTTAGCTATCTCATTTTTAAAATAAATGGGAATCTCTTATTTTAGAGAGAGTGAATCCAGAAACAAGATCGACACACTCTCACATGTTTCAATGAATAATAGGGTTTGATGGTACCTTACCAATGCCATATAATAATCATCTTTAATGCTACATCAACAATGTTCAATATAATAAAGCCACATCCCAAAAACCCCAAAATAAAATAAAAAATAAACTCACCAAAATTTACATTTAAATCACTCCCATAACGACTACTCCAAATTAAAACTAAACCACAACCTATGAAAAAGTTGAACATACCATACATTAAGTCCCATGTAACTACTTAAGACGGACATTCCTACTTCTTTAGATCCCATATATCAATTACCTTTACCTTGTAACTACTTAAAAATGGCATTCCTACTCATTTATAACTATAGTGCAACAAAGCACACATCAATAACCATGTGATCACTTTTTACTTATATGTTTTCACCTCAATTTTTTAACAAATATGTGAGGTCCAATATAAATATATATATATATATAGAACCTGTGAGTATCACTAATGCCATACAAAACTAGTGGTATATTTTTTAAAATATCCTTACCTTATCCATAACTAATAATATATTCACATGCATATACTTTTTCCTTTTAAATATTGATCATAACTAGATAGATGGAGCTTGACACTAACCTCATCTAAAGGGAGTGGGAGATGGATAATAACATGCTATGAAGGGAGTTTAGAATTGAATTAGTGGATTCTATGAGTGTCATCTCTTGAAGCCGATCATGTTGTATATATTAAATTGAAAAGTATGATAACAACTATGGTTGGAATTTGACGTTTCATAGGACGTATCTTTTATTTAAAACTATATTTGACATGTGGATATGGAATCCACATGTCAATAATGTCATTATTGACATGCATCAAAATTTCAAACACTTCAAATTTATGTCTAAATGAATAGGTTACCCATCAAAATATATAGTAGGGCGTAGGCTAATAGCAGTGGGAAGGGGCGGCATGGAGGATTCATGGAATTATTGTTCAGTTGATGGAACTTGGATAGGAATATTTAAGGGAGTAAATGAACAATGAATTCATGCATAGGATATAGTTCATTCCCAAATTACAAACTTGAAGCGGGTCTTCTCTGCTCCAGACTCCAACTGTTCTCTGTGACTAGCATTTACGATTTTGTTCATCATTGGAGCATGAGTCTACTATGCATCAAGTTACATATTTTTTCTACAAATATTCTAGTGCTTAGTGTTGAAGCTTGAGTTTTCTCCTATATGAAGTTGTGGACTCATGCTAAGCAAGTGAAACGCAAACCCTACCACCAAATCCAAGGTGCCTGCAAGTTTGCAATGATGGTTTCTAGTCTCCATACTCTAGTCCTCTAATTCCAAATGATAAGGTCGAGACAAGCTCCCAACGCGTCTCTTACATATTGGAACACCTACCTTCTCAAAATTCAAAATCTTACATGTCATAGGTGGTTTCTCTTGGACCTTTTCATTTTGATAAACCTCAAGTTGCAAAATATGAAACCTTCAAAAGAAATATCCCTAACATAATCATTGTTAGAGCCTGTCGTCCTCCCTTCACGAAGCTGGTTGAAGACATAATACGTCAATGTAGTAAGATTCAACAATGGTATAAGTTCTTCCATATTTTTCCCTATTATCCCAATTTTGTGGGATAACTAGGGAGATTATTTCTTGAGGCCCTCGGGTTGTAGATATGGAGTGTCGAGAGAAAAAAATGACTACAAGTATCCTTTTGCACATATGGAGACCCTTCTCACCATGATAGAGGTCATGGATTTTTAGATGGCATCCGCCACACATGTTGGCTTCCGAGAGGCAATGGGCCTTGCTCCATGAGGTACAAGTTAGGTATTATGGTAAGTGTCATTTAAATGTTTAAGGCATTTTAGTATGATGTATCTTAGATTGCTTTATATTTCATGACATATACTTGGACATTATTCCTTTTTCACTGCTTCTCCTTGGTGGTTGACATTGTTCCCTATTAATTGGTCTTCCTTGGAGATGGTTTTGATACTAGGAACTCCCTTAAATATCCATCGTACCATTCCTAACCATACTTACCACTTTCTATCACTATTTTCCCCCATTTCCTTATCTCTTGGATGTTAGGGTGTATCGACTCAATAAGGGGTTGTCCCTCATTCTATGGGAAGAAGGGGTTGGAGGTCCAAAGTATTTTTTGTTGGGTAAAAGATAAAATCATAAGTAAAAACCTTTTATATTCTTCGCCCAGGGACCCCTCAAGAAAGCAATGAAACACTTATTTGTAAGAAAAGGGGGACCCACAAGAATAATGATTAATAATTATTAAAGGCCTATCATGATCATGGATATCTACTGGTATAACATTACCATCATCTGGTCACCAAGCCACGGTAATGGCTCTCAGTTGCATGGATGAGAGAAAGGGGTCCTCATCATGACAGCCTTCTCATTTCCACTAGGTGTTTGTGAGTGACATTGTCATTATCTAGACACCATGCTAGGATGGTATCCTTAACTTGTTCTTAAATTATGAAAGAAACAAAGAATGGAAAAACAATGGGCTTGGAAAAATTGCATTGCAAATGAAGGTGCCACACACCCTCTACAAAGGAACATATGAATGAGACAGTACAACCCCCTGTATGTCATGAACCCCATGCCCATTGAGTATTAACCCTTAACCACGTCGTCCACTTTACATGGATTAGAGAGGGAGATCTTGGAAATAGTCCCTGACCTTGGGTAAGATCTACCCAATAGGACACCTCGTCAACCCTCCCATATCTAGGATTGGCAATTCACATAATATCTTTTAGCATTTAATGGTTTGACAGGGTAATATTTGATGCAATGCTTAGGTGGCTCATTTATTGACTTGATTTACTTATCATGATGTTTTGACTTGAGATCCTTGGAGGGTGTGCTTATTTGTCTTTGGAGGACCTAGTTGGTGGACAGTTTTGGAGGAACAAGCCTAGCTTGGTGTTCTGTGAGGCTTGAATCCCATAGGTGGATTCCAAGGGACCGCATGTCATTTGAGAGAGATTAAACTTTTGAGACCTAGAAGATGACTTGGACTACATAACCTAGCCCCCACATGCAAAAAAATTTACCTAGGAGGGGGAAAACATCACCTTTAGAGGCATGATGTCACCTAGGGAGCTAGGATTTGGTGGTGAGATTACCACTCATTGGCACATGGACATTTTGAGGAGAATGAGGATTTTACCATGAAGAAAGTGACTTAGATGCTGGAAATCTAGATTTCGGAAGCCTAACTACACTCCTCCAACACCAATGACTTGCTCCCAGTGCCAAAACATCCCCTAAAGGGGTGACGACACTTTGAATTAGGGTTTCTTTATGTGCAAAAGAAAATTTTAAAGTGAATTGTTTAATTTTATTTTGTAAAAGTGGAAATATTAGGGTTGTTGACCCCTAGTCTTGTGGTTTACCCTAATATTATGTGGACAAACTATTTTGGAGACAATTTGTATAAATAGAGATCATAAGATCTCATTCATAACATAACTCTCCCATTGTGAGAAGTACTATTGGATTACTGAGAGGGGGGGTGAATTAGTAATAGATAAGTTTAATCATTTTTAACCATATAATCCAAGTGTTATATAAATGAAGCATTATCATCCAATAACTGCAGAGTAAATAATCAATGAACAAATGAACAAATATACACATACACAATACACCAGTGTTTTACGTGGAAACCCAAATCGAGAAAAACACAGAATGCTTTTTCTTATATGTCTTGAAGAATTACATTCATTGGAAGCACCAACTTCCTTTGTTTTCTAGCTGCAACTGGAAGGAGGCTCCAACCCCCTAGCTTCTCAAGCTACAACTTGAGGGAAGATCCAGCTCCCCAATTCTTTGGCTACAACCAGAAGGAGGCTACAACCCCCTATGTTCTTCGGATACAACCACATGTCCTTGCCCCGTCCTGCCACCCTAAAGTAGAAGTAGAATGATGGAACCACTGTCAACCTGTCACTGTGAGATATACCATTGTAAACCTGTACCAATAAATCTAAACCATGCATCAACCTATACCTCAACCTGTAATCAACCTATACCATAAACAAGTGCATCAACCATGCAACAACCTATACCAAATAACCTATAATCAACCTGTACCAGAAACAAGTGCATCCAACCATGTACCAAGTATGTACCAATCATGTGTCAACTACTCATCAACTATGACTCATCAATATGTACCAACATCATCAACTATACACCTCATGTATGTGCCAACTCATCAACTACTTGTCTCAACCATGTACTCAACATGTACCTCAACCAAAATACCTCATAAATTTCATCATCCAAATCTAATTTGTAGCTCTGTAATAGACCTGGTGTATATGATCACATTCCTGCAAACCTTCCTTAACTTCAACATTAAGAGACTATCATTTTCATCAAACTTTTCTTTAGTCTCACATGCCTATTTTTGGATTAGTAAACAACCCTAACTTGAAGTAATCATAACTTTGTACCTGTAATGTATAAAGATCTGAAACTGATACACAATTTTATTCAGTGTGTTCTATGCAATTCCTCTAGGTTTCACTACTTGGAACCTCTCAGAAAAGGAGTTATAGCAAAAATGGCATACCTTGCTAAATTTTGGCTTATTCTAGAGAGCGACCTTGTAGAGCGTGCCCCACACAGAACATTTGTTTAATTGATCTGAAACTATTTCACGGAATACTACAGATTGTAAACTAACCAAAACATTTTGTTTCACTGAATTTGGATCTGTTATGAAGAAGTTATGACATTTTTACCCGAAACACCTTAGAAAGCACCATCAAAAGAATTTATCCTTCCTTGCATTTTGGCCTTCTTTTCTTCACCTTCCCTCAGAATTTCGGTTTAGATATCCTTAGTTACCTAAAACACTTATATATATTCAATATTCTCATGTGTGATTAAAATGAGAGAGCCTTGTCTCTTATTTATACTCTCCAAGTAGCTTCCTTAAAAACATCTTCTAGGTCACTTGGCCCCACTTTCCTTATTTTAGGGTTAACCCACTTCTAATTTCTCCATTAAATTTATTATTGAA
>ML777144.1:652516-664168 GCA_009831015.1 Picea engelmannii
CTCGGCTTTGAATGCCCGTCCAAACGACGGCGCAACAATCTCCAAAGCATTTCAAAATTGTGCATGCTGGCGCTGTCCAGCTGTAGGTTCTTTCTCCGTGCGCGCTGTCTCGCTTGATGGCGTGTGAATGCTCCTGCATCAGAGAGATACTTTGATGAGGTGACCAGTTGGTTTCATTGGTTGTATGACTTCACCTATCATCACCCATCACTTGATCCTTAGGGCCCCAAGGACCCAAGTAAGTAGATAGGTCATTTTGATTTCTTTCATTTTCATCTTTATTGTTCATATTAGTTTATATGCATTTAATTTTCATATTTCTACTTGCATATTTATTTCATGCTTAGTTTGGAAATTTTTGAAAAAAAATCAAAATTTTTCTTTTCTAGATTAGCTTTCATTTTGCATTTTATATATATGGATAAAGGGTGATAGCACCACCTAGTATTCTCTGATCCATTTCTATGATTTTTTGCAGGCATAAGTCTACCGGGATATGTTGTGATTCTCATGCACTCTATGATGAGCACATGTCCCCAAGTAGGAGCCAAATGTTATCTAGATTTTGTGGGATAACTAAGGAGATTATGTCTCGAGGGCCTCGGGTTGCACATATGGAGTGTTGAGAGATTACATGACTAACAATATAATTTTTCACATATGGAAACCCTTCTCACCACCATAGGGGTCGTATATTTTCAGATGGCATCTGCCACACCTGTTGGATTCTGAGAGGAAATGGGACTTGCTCCATGAGGTACAAGTTAGGTATTATGGTAAGTGTCATTTCAATATTTGAGGCATTTGAGTATGATGTATATTAGACTGCTTTAGATTTCATGACATATGATTGGACATTATGTCTTTTTCCCTGCTTCACCTTGGCAGTTGACATTGTGCCCTAGTAAGTGTTCTTCCTTGGGGATGATTTTGCTACTAGGAACTCCCTTAAAGATCCATAATATCGCTCTCATCCATACTTACCACTTTATGTCACTATTTTCCCCCATTTCCTTATCTCTTGGGTTTTAGGGCGTATTGACCCAAGAAGGGGTTGTCCCTCATTCTATGGGAAGAAGGCATTGAAGGCACAGAGGGCTTGTTGTTGGGTAAAATATAAAATCCTATTATAAACCTTCCAGATGCTTCTCCCAGGGATACCCCAAGAAAGTAATGAAACACTTACCTGTCAGAAAAGGGGGACCCGCAAGAATAATGATTAAGAATCATTAAAGGGTTAGTTGGAGGATAGGAGGTCTCGTCATGAGTTGGCCTATCATGATCATGGATATCTAGTGGTATGACATCACCATCATCTGGTCACTAAGCCATGGTAATGGCTCTCAGTTGCACGGCTGAGAGAAATGGGGTTTCATCACAAGCCAGCCTTCTCATTTCCACTAAGTGTTTGTGAGTGACATTGTCATTATCTAGACACCATGCCATGACAGTGGCATGTTGGGTTGTCATATTATTTGCAATGAAATTCTAGTCAAGGTGAATCAATTGATGGTCGAAGTCAAGGTAGATCAACAGCAAGTCAAAGTTGAGGTGGATTGACAGCAAGTCAAAATTGAGGTAGATCGACATCAAGTCAAAGGTCGAGGTAGTCGACCGGGTAAAGTTGAAGTTGAAGATATTGACACAAGTCAACTGACAAGAGGTTGAAGTGCAAGCATGAGACGACCGACTAGAGACCGAATGAAGGCCGACTGGTAATCGACTAGTAAACCCAACTTGGAGTCGACTATAACATAATCTTGGGATTTGTGGGATTTGTATCCAATGATATGCATAGATATGTAACCATTTTTGGGTGCCAATATTTAGGGTTTTGTCTGTTGTAAATCCTATAAAGAGGTGTGTTTTAAGGTCATAAAGTATATTGTTGTTGTTGTTTTAAGGAAATCGTAGAATGCACGTTTTTAAGTTAATGCATGTGTAAGTGTAGGTTTTTGGTCATGCATATGTGAGTCGAATTGGCTACAGGGTTGTTCTTTCCTGTTCAAGAAGGTATGATATTGATTGTGTCTTAGGTTTGGGCCAAGGTTAGACATGTAACCTTTTATTCTGATTGAATAAGACAACAAGAGAGAAGAACGCTCAAAATAACGTTGGTTTTCCCAATTAATGGTTTCCAAGGTAAAATCTCGGTGTATTGTGTGATTGCTTGTGTCATTTGTGTTCTTGATTAAATTCTTCTTCTCTTCTGCTAGGATTAGTGTGGGAGTGTCTTTAATTTCCTGACATGTGGTATCAGAGCTTAGGTCTTCCCTGACAAGTGAGTTATCAGAGCAGTGTTATGCTTTGGCGACTATATCAGATCTTGATTTGCAAATATTGAATATGAGAACTAAACCCTAGGTACAGTAAGATTTGTAAGTCATAAATTGTGTTAAAGATCATGGTAAAGAATGGCGAGCAGTTTGAGAATAGAGATAGAAAGATTAAATGGATAGAATTTTGAGATTCGAAAGCTTAAAATGGAATATCTTCTTGCAGATCGATAACAATGGACAACAGTTTGTCCAGGTACCAAACCAATAGGCATGTCGACAGAAGAATGGGAGAAACTCAAAAGAAGAGAAAGAAGTATGATTCATCTATATTGCAGATTCAGTGCTACTGAATTTCTTGGGTGAATATTCAGCCAAGAAACTGTGGGACAATATGGGAAGCTTATACTAGTTGAAATCTCTGGTAAATAAGTTGTTTCTTAGAAATAAACTGTATCTTCTGAGGATGAGTGATGGAAGTTCAGTGACTAAGAATTTAAATGTGTTTAATATAGTGTTAAGCCAGTTATCATCTATGGATATTAATATCACTGATGAGAAGAAGTGTATCAGCCTATTATGTTCTTTTCCAGACTCCTGGGATAGCTTAGTCATGGCTATTGGGAGTAATAAAACTACTCTAGTGATAGAGGATGTGGTTGCTTCTATGTTGTCGGAAGAAATGAGAAGAAAGAACATGGAAGGATCAACCAAATATTCTTTGTTAGTGAGAGGTCGACCGGTAGACAGAGATAAAGGAAAATTATCCAGTATAAAGTCTAATTTGAAGGGTAGATATAAATCCCCGGTTCATGACATGAAGATGATGGAAATACAGTAAATTTGGGCATTGTAAAAAGGACTATAATTCAAAGGAAATAGAAGTTAGTGTTGGATTCGACAAGAAGCATTTGAATGAGAGAAAGATGACCTCGGAAAAGGGAGGTGATGTGTACCTAGCGTTGACCAATACACAGTCAGATCAAGATGTTTGGTTGATTGACTCAAGAGCATCATATCATATGACACCACATAAAGAATGGTTCTTTGAATATGAATGATATGATGGGGGTGATGTGTTCTTGGAGGATGACTCGACAACCAAAATTGTCGAATGGGGAAGATTTTGAATGCACTACAGAATGGGAGGAAAAGAACGCTTCCAGGTGTGCTACACATTTCAGATTTGGAAAGAAACCCGATATCTGTCAGTAAGGTGAGTGATGATTTTGTGCATACTTTGTTTCAGAAGGATTCATGCAAGATGGTCATAGGTGTTATGGTATTAATGAAAGGAGTTCAGATTGGTACCTTGTACAAGTTTTTAAGGAATGTCGACTCGACTAGATGCAACAACATAGTTTCTCCTGAAATCGACTCGACTACAACTCAACTAGACTTGATATCAACACTACTCAACTCAACTCAATATCAACACAACTCAACTCGACTCGAGCTAAGTCGGTTTAAATCTACTTGACAATAAATGATGAAATCAACCCGACCAGGCTATGGCATGAGAGGATGGGACACATTGGATAAAAAATACTTTGAGCTATGAAAAGAAAAGGTATGGTGGAAGTTTTTCATGAATGTGGTTTAGAAGTTGACTTTTGTGATCATTGCATATATGGGAAACAAAGTCGGGTGAGGTTCCCATTTGGAGCAACAAGGGAAAATGGGATTCTAGAATGGGTTCATAGTGATGTGTTTGTCCCAGTTACATCTCCTTCACTTGGTGGATCCTTTTATTATATCTCCTTCATAGACAATTTTTTCAGGAAAACATGGATATATTTCTTGAGGAAGAAATCATAGGTTTTTGAGAGATTTAAGGAGTTTAGAGCTCTTATTGAAAACCAGACATAGAAGAGGATTAAAGTGTTGAGAACTGACAGTGGTGGTGAATTATGTGGAAAGGAATTTGATAAGTTATGTAAAAAGTGTGTCATATCATGCCAAAATACCACACCATATACCCCATGGAGAAATGGATTTTCCGAGAGAATGAACAGAATGTTGATGGATAAGGAAAGGAGTATGCTTAGTGGTGTTGAGCTCGCACAAGAATTATGGGTGGAGGAAGTTGAGACTACAAGATATCTGGTGAATATGTCTCCTTTTTCGGCACTATTCGACATGACTCCAAATGAGGTATGGTCTGGTAAGAATCCTTCGGTGGCACATCTCAAAGTATTTGGTTGTGATGCATTTGTGCATGTTCCAAGGGAAAAGAGGAGTAAATTGGACAAGAAGGAATTCAAATGTATTTTCATTGGATATAAAGAAGGGATGAAAGGATATAAGCATTGGGATATTTCATCAAGGAGAACAGTGTATATTCGAGATGTGGTCTTCAGAGAATTCGGAGGTAATTTTGAGCCTAAGGAAGTTTTTCAGACTGAGAATAATCCTGATACGGTGTGGTTTGAACTAAGGAATGAATAATATGATTCAGATGAGTCAATTGAATCTGAGGAAGAGGTGGAAAAATTGACTCTGATGATAAGGAGGTCAAAAAGAGAAAGAAAACCAATCGAAAGGTATAGTCTTCCCGACTTCCATTCTACATTTGTGTTAACTGCCATCGACGATGAGCCCAAGTCAATCAGTGAGGCAGTCAACTAGATAGAGGGTAAACTATGGAAGGACACCATGGTTGAAGAGATGGAATCCTTGTACAAGAATGAGACATGGGATTTAGTCAAGTTACCTAGTGGAATAAATAATGTCAGTAGCAAGTGGGTGTTCAAGAAGAAGATGAATGTCACGGGACAAGTCAATAAGTTCAAATCTCGATCGGTAGCGAAAGGATATTCCCAAGTCAAGGGAGTGGACTTCAATGAGATTTTTTCCCTGTTGAAAAAATAACTTCCATTAGAGTATTAATGTCTCTGTATGCAGCATTCAATCTGGAGATAGAACAGATGGATGTGAACACAGCGTTCCTACATGGGGACTTGGAAGAAGAAATATACATGAAACGACCTGAAGTATTTGTAGTAAAGGGAAAGCAAGAGTTGGTGTGCAAACTCAAAAGATACTTTTATGGTCTAAATAAATCACCAAGGATGTGGTGCGAGAAGTTTGACACATACATCCTTAGTCTAGTATTTTTGAGAAGAAAAGTTGATCACTGCATATATTCCAAGGAAGAAGGTAGGAATTTCATATATGTAGATTTGTATGTCGATGACATGTTGTTGATTGGAAATAGCATGGATGTAATAAACGAGGTGAAGAAGAAGCTATCCTCCAATTTCGACATGAAGAATCTCGGTGAAGCTAACTTCATTCTGAGAATGGAGATTAAGAGAGATCTAGTCGTTAGTAATCTCTGGTTGAATTAGATGAAGTATATTGAAACATTTCTAAAATGATTCAACATGCAGGATTGCAAACCAGTGAAGGTGCCAATTCTTGTGGGAGCAAGGCTTACTGTTGAATAGTTTCCAAAGACACGGGAATAAATAGAGGACATGGCACATGTTTCCTATGCAAGTGCGGTGGGAGTGTTGAGCAGGTACATGTCGACACCTGGAAAGGAGCACTCGACAAATATCATGAGAATATTCATATATATGTGTAGCATGAAGGACTATGCTATATGATATCAAGGAAAACCTAGAGGTGACAGTGGTAAATTAGATGTACTTGTCTTTGTTGACATCGAGCGGGATGGAAATCTGGATCGACGGAGGTCAACCAACGGTTATGTATTCAAGACGTTCGGTGGAGCAATAAGATGGATGAGTAAGTGATAGGCAGTTGTATCCTTGTCAACAACAGGATTTGAATACATGGTGGCTACTCACGGAAGAAAGGAAGTAGTATGGATTCAAAGGTTGTGTTCAGGAATCGAGTTGGAGCAAAGAGATATGGAGGTAAGTTGTGATAGTCAAAGTGCAATATTTCTGGCAAAGAACCCTACTTATCATTCAAAGACTAAGAGACATGGTGGAAAGTAAAAGGGTGCTACTGGAGAAAGTAGACACATTGGAAAACACAGCAGACTCATTGACCAAGTCTGTGAGTGTTGTGAAGTTCTCTTGGTGCAGCGAGGCAATGGGAATTATTGAACTGGGTCTATGAACGAAAGTTTAGGAATCTCTTGTTTCAGCAAAGAAGATAAAAAGTGGGAGAATGTTTGTTTGTTATATTATTTGTAGTGAAAGTTTATTCGATGTGAATTCACTGATAGTTGAATTCGAGTTAGATCGACAGCAAGTCGAAGTGGAGGTGGATCGATATAAGATCGAAGTCGAGATAGATCGACAACAAGTCGAAGGTCGAGGTATTCGACTGGGTAAATTCGAAGTCGAAGATATTGACAGCAAGTCAATTGACAAGAGTTTGAAGTGTGCATGTGAGACGACCAACTAGAGACCGGATGAAGACCGACTGGTAGTCGACTAGTAAACCCAACTTGGAGTCGACTGTAATAGAATCCCAGGATTTGCAGGATTTGTAGCCAATGATATACATGGATCTATAATCATGTTTGGGTGCAAATATTTAGGTTTTTTTTATGTTGTAAATCCTATAAGGAGGTATATTGTAAGGACGTAAAGTTTGTTATTGTTCGTGTTGTAAGGTAATCGTAGAATGCACTTTTTCATGTTAATGCATATGTAAGTGTAGGTTGGTGGTCATGCAAATGTAAGTCGAATTGGATACAGGGTAGTTCTTTTCTTGTGAAATAGGGTATGGTGTTGATTGTGTATTAGGTGTGGACCAAGGTTAGACATGTAACCTTTTATTCTAATTGAATAATACAATAAGAGAGCAAAACGCTCAAAGGAATGCTAGTTTTTTCTATTAAGGGTTTCCAGAGTAAACTCTCAGTGTACTATGTGATTTCTTGTGTCATTTGTGTTCTTGATTAAATTATTCTACTCTTCTACTAGGATTAGTGTGGAAGTGTCTTTCATTTCCTAACATGGCCTTCAATTTGTCCTTAAATTATGAAAGAAACAAAGAATGGAAAAACGATGGGCTTGGAAAAATTGCATTGCAAACAAAGGTGCCACGCACCCTCTACAAAGGCACCCATGAATGAGACACTACAACCCCTTGTATGTCATGAACCCCGTGCCCATTGAGTCTTAACCCTTAACCACTTTGTCCACTTTACATGGCTTAGAGAGGTATCTCTTGGAAACACTCCCTGACCTAGGGAAAGATTTACCCAATATCACACCTCGTCAACCCTCCCATATCCAGACTTGGAAAGTCACATAATGTCTTTGAGAACTTAATTGATTGACATGGTAATATTTGATGCACATTCTTAGGTGGCTCATTTATTGACTTGATTTACTTATCATGATTTTTTGACTTGATATCCTTGGAGGGCGTGCTTATTTGTCTTTGTAGGACCTAGTTGGTGGACAGTTTTTGAGGAACAAACCTAGCTTGGGCTTCCATGAGGCTTGAATCCCACAAGACGTTGCCAAGGGCCCACATACTGGATGAGAGAGATGAAACTTTGGAGGCCTATAAGATGACTTGGATGACATAACCTGGCCCCCACATGACAAATTTTTTTCCTAGGAGAGGCAAAACGTCACCTTTAGAGGCATGACGTCACCTAAGGGGGCTAGGGTTTGGTGGTGAGCTTACCACTCATTGGAACATGGAATTTTTTAGGAGAATGAGGCTTTGACCATGAAGAAAGTGACTTAGATGCTTGACATGTGGCTTTGGTAATCCTAAATACACTCCCCCAACACCAATGACTTCCTCCTAGTGCCAAAATGTCCCCTAAAAGGGTGATGTCACTTTGAATTAGGGTTTCTTTATGTGTAAAAGTAAATTTTAAAGTGAATTGCTTAATGTTATTTTGTAAAAGGGGAAATATTAGGGTTGTTGACCCCTAGTATTTTGTTTTACCGTAATATTATGTGGACAAACTATTTTGGAGAAATTTTGTATAAACAGATATCATTAGATCTCATTTCATAACATAACTCTCCCATTGTGAAAAGTACATGGCTGAAATTTTCGCTACCCTTGGTGATTTTGGTGTTTCTCTCTTGTGGAATGTCTTATGGTCAATGTATATTAGTGAATTGATGAGGAGGAGTGATGCGCACAGCCTTAAGGCTTTCTCTATTTCAGTCTTGGATGAATGTTTCATGGTTACTAGGGTTTGTTCTCTCATTTTCTTGGATTAGGTAAGAAAAAATATGCATATTCTATTATTTTCTTTCCTGCTTTAGTTATTCTTGGTGGAAACCCTAGGGAGGAGTATACTAGATACATCCTCAATCATTGCTTCATCTCTTTGTTAAAGGTTTTAAGTTTTTTTTTTTGCAAGGGTTGCTAGGAGGAATACTAGTGTGTATACCCTCCCAGATTTACCCCAAGTTTGGTTGGCATACCCTAGGGAGTAAGAGGGTTTACGCCCATAGGTTTGTTCTTGATCTAGCTTGTCATTTAAAGACTTCATCACCCAATTTTTAAGGCACTAATCTAAAGTATTATTTCATTGGAGAAAAAAATATTGCATTGGGAAACATAATTTCTTGTCAGATTAACTTTTTGCAACTTGGGTTATGTTCCTTGTGCTTAGAGCACCTCTTATCCACTAGGGAATCCCCTTATAAGGGGTATTTCTTTCTATTGTTACAAATTTCATATTCATCCATTAGGGCTGCAAAAATCTTAATCTAATTTCTTTAATAACTCTCTAATCAACTGTTGGAAATTGGCCAAATTTTGCACACTTACACTACTTGGTCTAGCGCACTTTTTGGAAAACATTGTGGGAGTTTTAGTGGCTGATTTTCTTTCTTTAATAAGTTGATTGTTACATACATAAGGATGATATATATTTCTGCAGAAAGTGTTTACAACAGCCTTATCTTTTCATGCTAGTATCTTGGTCTTTAATCTTGAGTTTTATTAGTGTTTAGCTAGTCTATCTCTTGTATCTTTCACTTGATTTCTAACACTTGTTTAGCAGCTTATTGTGTCATTTCATTGCTGATATATATATTGTTACTAACAGATTATATTAGGGACAACAAGCTTAACTTTCTTTTCCAATTGATTATATTACATCATATGCTTGTTTTTCTTTTGTCTCTAGCAGGTACTTCCCTATCGGCAGGTCACTCAATACATTTGGAAACCCTTGAACCTTCCCAAGACCTTCATACCATACAAAATTGAACTATAGGGACATCCTCTTAATCTTCACTCTTTTCCATCTCATTCCCCCTAAGGTCACCGGGATTCCCCCCTTGAAGTGACTACCTCACCTCTAAAATGGTGGGGACACCTATCTAAGGTGACAGTGGGCAAGTTCCCTCCTAGTTGTCGCCAATTAGTGGTTGGGTCGATATTTTCCCAACCTACAACTTGTGCGATAATAGTCCCTACAGTGAAGAAGAATTAGGTTGGATATTAGCCCAATTTAGCTTATTCCTTTTTTGATTATTAAGATATGGTCTCCTTTACAATCAAAATTTCAATGAAAGTTTTAAGATCATGTCAAACAAGTTATATTACCATTGGCATACCTCTATATTTAACGACCGGATATTTTAAAAGTTAAGAGTCTTTAACTTGAGATGGTGAGGTTGTGGTTTGACATGGGTGGTCCTCATTTTACATGTAAAGTGTTAAATTTTAATTCTTGGAAGTATTGAGCTCTTTGTGTGTGACAGAGAAAGATGTTTGATCTTGTTTATTTTTTATCAAGTACAATTCAGATTAAAACTATCAGAATATTAACCCTATATATATGAGAAAGGTCTTTAACCTTGTAGAATTAATCGCCTTTTTATGATCAAAGACAAGAATCAAAGTCTTACTGATAATCAACACTTTGTATTTAATGGGAATATATTTAACCTTTTAGAATTGATTTCCTTCTCTACATATAGTTTACAAATTAAAATTGTTTTAAGATAAAATTAATAAGATGGTTTATCTTCTTTTATTTATATTATATTTATTAGGTAGATTAATTTATCTTTCCATGTTAAGATGAATTTATGTTCCATTTAATTAATTTATAATTTATCCTCATGCTTGCAAGTTTGCAATGATGGCTTCCAGTCTCCTTTCAGAGCAACTAGAACTAAAGGTACGAGGTACTTTCCTACTCTGTATTTAAAATCAATGTTTTTTGCTTGCCATGATTATCTGTGATTGGCCATGGTTTTCCCTCTTTTAATGGTTAATCTTGTGTCATTCATGAATTGCCCATATTCCATTATCTCCACATTCATATTGCCTCCTATGTCGGTCCATTCCAAAATCAAATTTCTAGCCAACCCATTCCAAAATCTGATGTCAAGGGTTGTTTGTTGTTCCATGTTGTTTGAGCTTCAGATGTCATAGTTAGCTATATCTTCAATTTTGAATTTTTTTCAAGTATGTATGAGTTGCATTTTAGATGTTTAATTTCTAAAATCACAGCTAATTGATCATTCTTTAAAACAAAATTTTGGAGCTATGTATTATGTAATATTTGACAATATTGTTTTGATAATAAAAGTTGAGTTATTATGAATGTTTTTCTTGAGTGTTTTTTTTGTTATTATTTTATTAAAGAAAATTATAAGTCAAATTACAAAAAAAAGGAAAATTTATATGAAAATGAAATTTGCATATAACATACAAAATAATTTGACACTTACGATTCTTCTTAAAAGGTAAAGTGACAGGCATGAAAAAAAATTAATCGTCATCAAATTTTCACTTCACAAGTAGGGGAAATTTGAAATTCCATGCCTGATAACAACATCGATGCGGATTAAACTTCCTTCAATCTCAATGGAGATTGTTGTTGGTTTTAAAATTCACAAAAAGCTCTTATCACAAGAAGATCACACCATGGTCGTTTATTCAATTATCCCTTCATTACTTTGTTGCTTTACAAATTATGAAGCCCACATGTGTATACGTTATTTCAAAAGGGATTGATTCTACCATTTTTTCTTAAATGATATATTTTTTATTAAATTTTGTAGAATTATGATTTTTTATTAATATAAAGTTTGGTTGGTTGATGTTGAAAAAAGTTACCAGCTTATTGAGAATTCTCTAGAGTTCTCATTTTTTTAGAGTGGTTATTTTTACCCCTAAATCAAAAAGAGGCGCTACCAGTAGCACCATTTTTTACGATGGTAAAAATCCAAACCCGTCGCATTGACAACTGAAACAATTGTGATGTCATTGTGGATAAAGAATTTAAAATTTACCTTCAAATCAAAAAGTGATGCTACCATAAAAATAAATAATTGGACAAAAAAAAATCGTAAGTTATTTTTTTTAAATATTAAAGAAACAACCCATTTTAAAAACAAAAATTTTAACCCAATTTTTTTTTTTTGAAAAAATTAAAAATTAAAGAAAAACTTTA
>ML777144.1:665144-684194 GCA_009831015.1 Picea engelmannii
AACTTTTTTTTTTAGTTTTTTTTTTAATTTGGGTTTTGAATATATTTTTTAAAATGTGTTTTTTTCTTCGTTTAAAAAAAATGCAAAGATTTTCTACTTTCTCTTTATTTTATTTTTAATGTAAATTAAAAAAAAAATAGTAAATAAATTTTCAAGTGACCATTTGGGATCCAATTTGGGGTTTTTTATTTGCATAGGGATATGTTGTCAAGGCCACAATTTCAATTAGGTCGTAATTAGCTATAATTTTAATGTTTAGAAAAAAACAGTTTGTTTTAGGTAGCATCACTTTTTTATTTAGGTGTTGATTTTAAGGCTTTTATGAGCAAGTATTTGATTTTTTAAGGCCGTGCTTGAAAAATGTTGTAATTTTTACTTGGTTAGAAAAAAAGGTAGCACTACTTTTTATTTGGGGTTGATTTTCATATTTTTTATGCAAAAATATGAGTTTTAAGGGATAGAGCTCTCATTTTGAGGTCACAATTCTTGTTAAGTCGAGAAATTTGTTGTTGTCTCTTTAAAGATAACTATTTATTGAACTACATTCTCAACAGTGAGGTTTTCCAGTGTGCGTGAGCTCTCTTGCTCATCTCACCCAAATTCAAACTTGTTCTTCTAGTTCTTCTTCAAATACATGATGATCTCACCTCACATTAGTTCTCTTTGGTTATTTTATATGTCTCAGCCATGGTATATCAACTCTTATCTCTTATACCTCAGGTGATGCATTCACTTACAGATGGTACACTATGCTTTCACACACGTGATGCTATGTTCTCTTGGTTTATCTTATTCACTTCAATTATTGTGCTATAGTTTCATGGTTTCTTTCTTAGACATGGTGTGATGGTTTCTTATCTGGTTGCAAACATGGTAAACACCAAGTGTGATCTAATAACACTTCATGACCTTAACAATTTTGTTATTTTCCTTGTCATACCATGGGAAATATAATTTTCCGTAGAGAAGTGTTGTCACATATTGGGTCAAAGTTGAACTACTAGAGATCTAGTTAAGGTAGCGTACTCCATTCCTTAACCATACTTAACAATTTCCATCTTCACTTTTAACTTTCATTCCATACATCATATTTCCTCGCTTATGGTTAACTTATCATAAGTCATCCATCAAGGTCCTAAGAAAAGTAATGAAGACCCATGTGTAAGATCCTTCAAAGTCAAAAGATCAAAAGAGTTTGAAGTAGTTGCAGCTATAAAAAGATAAAAAGCCAAAAATAATAATTCTAGAGCTATGACACCTCACTAAAAGGTCCTTACCCCTAATTCATATGCTTAATAATGCATATCTAAAGAAATGACTAAGAAACCAAAGAAGGAAAGAAATAAAAATCCAAAGAAAAGGTAAAATATTAAAGGGGTAGTAAAACAAATAGTCAAGGTGGTAACTCTAAGCCTAGTGCACTCTCATGAAGGCCATCATGGAGTTAAATGAATACCCCTAGCTCTTGAAAGCTATCCAAAGACCTACATATCACATATGACTATAGAAGTTTATTCATGAAGTCTTCTTTTCCCCTTTCAAAAATAATTTATCACATTTACCTACCTCTAATTTAGTGATTTAGGAAATACCTCTTTGTCATAGGATTTGTCACATGTAATAAGGGTTAAGGTTTCCCCCTATGGTAAAACTTAGGAAAATATTTAAGTTAAACTAAAATTGTGATATTGCTAGAAGACATCATTTGTTGTGCACTACCTAATGACATGTATAATGGGGCTTGACTCACCACTATGAGTGGACACCTTACATTAGGATATGTGTACATGTCTTGAGGTGGTATTTATGTATTTGGATTCATGTACTATGCCTTGAGATTTACATACTAGCTACATGATCTATGTCACTCCATTGGGATCCATGATACTACCTTGGGATCTGTGTACTAGCACACAGACACATACATCTGCATTGGAACCCATGTCATTTTTCTTGGGATATGTGACACTACATTGGGATACATGTTACTACATTGGGATATTTGACAGTGCATTGAAAGATGATGGGGAATCCACGGCATCACCGTGTGCCACCTAGACCACTCTTGGAGGGTGCACTTGCTTTCTTGGACATATATTCTCACATGTGTGGCTTGTTGGAGTTGATTATCCTTTGTTGAACACATGTGTGAGGTTGTTGAGGTCAATTATGAGGTTGTTACACCCACCTAGACCAATTCCTAAGGTTGTTAGGATTTAGTTGAGTTGGTTATGACTCTATTGGACTACTAACTTGATGGAGAGCCTCATTCCTAGTGCCACATGCGCTAGTGGTGGTTATCTTCTTATGGAATACACTTCTTCTGGGTTGACTATTCTTCTACATCATGTAATTTATTCCATGCATTTGGGAGGTGGTTGAGAGGGTGCACTTTCTATTGGGCCCTTTATTGACCACACTTATAACTTGGATGAGGTTGTTAGAGCACTTTTGGGAGGGAACACCTCTACTTGCATTATTTTATTGATTCATGGTGGTTTTAAACCATGGTTTTGGAGATAGCACATTGTTTTGAAGAGTTGTATTTTCCAACACACATATTTTATTGTATTTCTCTCAAGTTTGATGGAGAGTTTCTATTTTGGGATAGGAGGTCATATATCTATAATTGTTTTATTCATGAATTTGTTGATGTTTTCTCTTATATAGGAGACTTCTCACTCACTTGTATCTTTGTTGGAGAATAATAGGAAGAAACTTGTATTGCCTCACTTTTATTTATGAAATCTTGTCCATTCTTAAGTGCTTGTTCAAGGGTATAGTGGAACATATCTTGTTTAGGGTAGGTATGTTAAAGGAAAGAGATATTACAAGGTCAAAGAGGGAACCATGCCACATTGAGAAGACAACTAAGGTATATGTTTATGTATCTTATTCCTTGTGATCATTTATACTTACATTTTCTTTGCATTGAGTGTAGACATCCTAGAATTCTACCCTCTTGCATTAGACTAGGTCTAGATTTCACCTTGTAGTACTTAGGTTGGATTCTCATAGGACCAGTCACCCCAATCATACTTGAATATTTCAAGTGTCTTAGTTTATTCTCACAAGTAAATCCTTGAATGGTGCATGTGACTTCAACACATAAGATACATGCACAACACTCAAGTTAGGAAACTGTTCCCCACAACCCAAGTGGGGTAGGCATTAGTCTGATCCCTTCAATTTTTCAGCCAAAACTCTTAAATTTCCTTTAATTTTTTTAGTTTTATTGCAATCTAGGGTTTTAAATGTTTATTTTCTACATTTAGATTGCATCTTCAAGTCTCTTAAGCCTAAAGCATTGATCTAGTTATATTTGAAGATTTATTTCACAAATAGTTTCATTTTCATGCTCAATCACTCATACTTTTTCACATATATTGGATCTAATGGTTTAATTTCATATTTTGTGGATGGATCCAATTGAAACACAATAAATAGGTTAAAGTGTTTCTCTTAAACACTAAATGATTTCATGTTTTTGGTCTATCAATATTAAGTGTTTGAAAATTACATTAACGATTAATTACTTGATAGATCGCATGTTGGCATTGGTTTATTAATTTTTTATTACAACTTGTTCTCTAATTTACCTCAAACACTAAATCAATGCAATGGAAACCCCAATGACTTGCTAAAATAGCTCCATAATTCACACATAACACACTATTTTCTAGTTGTTAGAAATATTGAGGGTTTGAGGTCTCGTTTAAATGAGTTTGACACTTTATTTTTTGAGTTTTTTACTTGATTAATGATTGAATTCACCATATTCATAAAATTGATGCATTGAATCCCTCAACGATCTGCTTAAAGGGTTCAACAAATAACCTTGAATACACGTTATACTTGCTAAAAATATTATTGTTTAAAGGGTTTTGTTTTTTTAATATTCACTTGGGAACTTCACTTGATTTATGCTTTAACAATATATTGTATGTCAAAATAAACTCTAAATGTGCTTAACGATTTGCATCTAATGCCACACTTTCTAACCTCTCAATCCCTAGAATTATCCATGGTTTAAGTTCTAGTTTTAAGGACAACAAGATAAATTTGATCTTGGCATAATAATTGGTTATTAAAAGCTCGATAGCATGCTTGAATTTGATCTAATATGGTTGGATATATTCATGCTTAAGGTTGGTTTCATGGTAATCACACATTAAGCATAAAATTCTTCATTTGTTAAGTTTTATTGTTCATTGATAAACAGAAGTTGATTAATGGTGTTGATTTAAATGTTCATCGATCTAATGAGCATTTCATTCTTGGGTTAATGACTCATTTGTCCTATATCTATTTATTGTTATTGTTGTTATATTTCAAAGTTTTATTTGAGGATGAGATAATATTATATGAGTGATTTGTGGAGATGGTTGTTCCATGTGATAACTCGTGGACATGTATAAATATTTGTCTTGTTAATGAGAATGATTTGAGTTGTTGTATGATTGTTGAATCTTTGTTACTCCATTAATGTGGGTTTTTGTTTTTATTCATTTGGTATCAAAGTGAGCTGAGTGATTTTCCAGCTTATCCAAGAGATTGTCACGTTTTTGTGTGAACACTCAATCCATACGAACATTCCACTTGGACACTCGGTGTACGAACGTGCATTTTTCTGTCATCTGATCTGAGGTCATGAAAAGGAAGCTTGAGTGGAGAGGAAGTGAGGGTCAATTTTCTTGCGATGTCTACAATGCATACGATGGAGCATGTGCACCCAGGTGACATATTTCTTTCTGTCCTCTACATACAATTTTTTGGCTTATTTTTCTTTCTTTTACTGGCATAAACAACATGCCACATGAGAACATTTTGTTGTCGACTCTTGTTACAGCAGAAATAAGTATCCCCTAGATGGGGACACCCTAGTGGCTGTGAGGTGCCCAAGACACAAGGAAAACAATCCACTTTGCAAGAAGTAAAAATGACCGAAAATCACGTTTCCCAATGCAATATTTTATTTATCCAATGCAACAAATCAATGACTAGTGCCTTTACTATTGAGTTAATGGAGTCACAAGGAGCTTAGAGAATCTACCTCCTTGGGGGTGTAATCCCTTTTACTCCCCAAGGAAAGTTTCTCTAAGCTAGGGTTTAAGTTAAGAGGGTGTATGCCCTTATACTTCTCTTACCAAACCCATAATCAATGAGATGAAGAAAACAAATTGATTAAGGCTATGGTGGGGGTGTATGCCCTTATAATTCTTACCTATCTCCTAGCATAACAATACTTGACTTGAATAAAATTATAGAAAGAGAGTAAAAACCATACCCAGATCAAGAGAAATGCTAAGACAATTCACCACAAGAGATAGAAAGCATCATCCAAAGCTGGCGCTAGGCCTTCCTCCATAAACCATTCATAAAATATTCACAAAAAAAATTCCCAAGAGCTAAAAGATCCAAGGGAGCCAAAATTTTAGACCAAGTCTCTCACAAGAGGGAGAGTTATGTTTAAAATCAGATCTTGTGATCTCTATTTATATAAAATTTAGTTAACATATCTTGTCCACAAATTAAGGAGTAAAACACAATATTAGGGGTCAAAATCCCTAATATTTCCCCCTTAACAAAATAATATTAAAAAAATCACTTAAAATTTCATATTTTTCACAAATTAAACCCTAATTTAAAAGGACCCCACCCCTTTAGGGGATGTTTTTCCACTTTGAGGAAGTCGTTGGTGTTGGAGAAGCGTGGATGGGCCACCAAAGTCCATTTGTCAAGCATATAGGCACTAATACATGATGAATACCCTTCTCCTCCTCAAAATTCCATGTGTAAATGAGTGTCACCTCACCACCAAGCCCTAACCCCCCTAGATGATCTCATGTCTCTAGAAGTGACATGTTGCCTCTCCTAGGAAAAACGTTTGGCATGTGGGGGATAGGATATGTTGTCCAAGTCGTATTTGAGGCCTTCCAAGTTTGATATCTCTCATCTGGTATACGGGACCTTGGCATCCAACCTATGGGCATGTAGCCCTATGGAAACCCAAGCTAGGCTTCTTCTCCAAAAATTGTCCACCAGCTAGGTCCTACAAACACAAATCAAGATGCCCTCCAAGGATCTCAAGTCATAACATCATGATAAGTTAATCCAATCAATAAATAAGCCATCCAAGAATGTGCATCAAATATCACCATATCAAACAATTAAGAGCTCAAAGACACTATGTGACTTGTCAAGCTTAATTATGGGAGGGTTGAAGAGGTGTCTTATTGGGTAGGTCTTTCCCTAGGTCAAGGAGAGATTCCAAGAGGTCCCTCTCTAATCCATGTAAATTGTATGAAGTGGATGGGGTCAAGACTCAATGGGCATAGGGCTCATGACATACTAGGGGTCATAATGTCTCATTCATGGGTGCCTTTGTAGAGGGTGTGTGGTACCTTCGTCCACAATGCACTTTTTCCAAGACCAGCATTTTCCTTTTATCTTTCTTTCTTTATATTTTATTTCATAATAGCATAAGGAGATATTGAAGGTCACTTCCCTGGCATGGTGACCAGGTGGTGGAAATGTCACCCACAAATACATAATGGAAATGAGAAGGTTGGCTCATGATGAGACCCCCTTTCTCTTAGCCATGCAACTAAGAGCCATTTCCATGGTTTGGTGACCAGATGATGACAATGTCATACCACTATATATCCATGGACATGATAGGTTGGCTCGTGATGAGACCTCCTATCCTTCAACTAACCTTTCAAGCATTTCTTTATTATATTGTGGGTCCCCTTTTATTCAAAGATAAGTGTTTCATTTCCTTTTTGGGTGATCCCTGGGTGAAGCATATGGAAGGATTATACAATTCTTTTATCTTTTACCCAACACCAACCCCTATGGGCCTTTATCCCCTTCTTCCCATAGAATGAGGGACAACCCCTTCTTGGGTCAATACACCCTAAAATCCCAAGAGATAAATAAATGGAGGGGGATAATGATGGAAAATGGTAAGTATGGTCAGGAATGGCATGATGGCTCATCAATGGATTTCCAAGTAGGAAACCCATTCACAAGGAAAACCATTTACTAGGGCACAATGTCAACCACCAAGGTGAAGCAAGGAAAAAGGCATAATGTCCAAGAACATATCATGAAATCTAGAGAAATCTAAGATACAACATAATCAAATGGCTTAAATATTGAAATGATGCTCACCATAATATTGACTTGTACCTCATGGAGCAAGGCCCACTGCCTTCCAGAAGCCAACTGGTGTGGTGGATTCCATCTGTAAACCTCTAACCATCTGTGGTGGTGAGTGGTTTTTCCATCTGTGCAAAGAGTATTTATGGTCATGTGGTCTCTCGGCACTCCATATCTGCAACCTGAGGGCCTCAAGACATCATCTCCTTAGTTATCTACAAAATGGGGATAATGACGTAGCACCCCATCTTAACAGGGTCTGTTGACCTCCCGGTCTATGGATATTTAACTCCTCTGAGCCGAAATGGCTCCTTAGTCCATGCTAGAACCCTCAATATATAAAAACCAAATGTCCTTTTATGAACCTCGCCTATGCGAACAAGCACTAGGTGCAAGCTCCCCTCACACGACCATCGGCAGTGACCATGAGCCTAGCTAACAGGCACTTCGCATTTCACTATTTCAGAACTTCTATTTCAAGTCGCCCCAACTCCTCCAATTCCCAATCCTCGAACTAGGGCTTAACAATCCCGAGATCCTCCCTTCAATCCTCCGCTAATGTGACCTCCAGCTGTGACCTGGGGCCCATCTTCCGGAACTACGGGACTTTGCGTATCGGGAACTTGTGAAGTGGTTCTCTCCCCTTCTCCTGAAATGAAAACTCACAATGACCGCTATGCCAGATCGACGGTCCATGTTTCCTGTAATCTAACGTTCCAGATTCTTTCTTCACAAAGTGGAATTTCGCGTTTCGCGAGTTTGGAAGTGGACTTCCCTCTTCCTTCTGACTCCCGACTTTCCGATTTATCCTTCCCACAGAAGGGATCAACGGTTATATCTCTCCTTGAGATCGACAGATACTATCTCTCTTGAGCTTGTGAGTGTCGAAAGAATCTCATCCCTTATCCTCCGGACAGATTTACTAGATCCAATGGCCCACAAAAATCAACTTTCCTCCCTCCAAGAATTTCTACCATCCTTCCAAGCTCTCAATGTTTCTTGGACAAATAACTTGGCGTCAACCCTTCTGAACTTGGTTCCGCAAGGTGACTTCAAACCTCGTCTTTCCTCTGAACTTCCCTCAACTCTATCCTTCCTAGTCTTGATCCTTGATGCAAACTCAAGGATTCTAATGAATCATGCGCACACTCCTTGCGGCTTTCACGATAACCTTTGGTTATTTGACAACTCCAACTTTGTGCACTCTTTGCGAAAAAATTTCTTCAACCACTCACTTGGGTTGGAAAAGTCTAAGACTCTCCTCAGCCTGCGCACACCTTGCACAACTTTGTGTTATACTTGGAATCCTACTCGTATAAGTTAACGCTATCTCTCCTGAGATTTTTTGAGATAAAACTCAGAATCTTGTCGACTCACTCCTTGTGAAGTTTCACTGCACTCCTTGCAGGAATTCTCAGGAAGAGAAATGATTGAAACTCATACTCTCTTCACAGACTTCATACATTCAACATGAAATCACATACATATATGGCATTGAAATAAATGCATAACAGAGACTGGAATTAAAATATAAACATGCCATTCAATAGATGCATACAGGAACCAAAATACACTCGACAATTGGATCAAAACATTCTTATATTAATTCAAGTGCTTATGTACATGGTCTACAACAACTATCTGCTCATAAAATCTCTACAGTCCCCGTTCTTCTCTGCTCTCCTATGCTCTCTATTTCTCTACTACTCATACAATGAGAGTGATAATACAATATATCTACAAGGGAGTCTTCTTGAGTTTTCCCTCCTACAACCCTAAGCTATCTTATCGAAATTAAATACTACCATCTACTTTACATTTATTACAATAAATGTCCACAACCGACAGATGAGAGCGAATGCTCAAGATCTATATTACAATCCCCAAAAAATTAAAAGCAATTACATCCTTCCAACTATTACATTAATGTGTTTTCTTTCAAAATTTCAAAATGTCTTCAAAATGCGCACTGGTGTATATCCAGTTGTACTCCACTCGTGCTTGTTGACGATGCTCCTGCATCATACTCCTCTTGCTGAAAAATTCATGGACTCATGTCCATGAGCTCCTGCACCTTTTTTCCATGTTTTTGGATATCTGCTTCACTTTCCCAACTGGCATCCTCAATCGGGTGTCCCTTCCCCTTTACCAAATATTCAAAATATGTCTTCCTTCAGGTCTTCTTGCTAACTCTCTTGTCAATGATCTTTTCCATATGTAGTTTTTCAGCTACAGGCATCTGTTTACCTCACTGAATTTCCTTCTGATTCTCTACTCCATCTTATTTGTAAGGATACAAATATGCTACATTGAATATGGTGATATTCCCACATCATCTGGGAATTCTATCTCATAAGCATTTGCCTCAAACTTCCTCAAAATTTTACACGGTCCTATTTTCTTCATTTTCAACTTATTATATGTTCCCATTGGGAACCTTTCTTTTCTGAGATGTTCCAAAACTAAATCTCCCACTTCGAATTGAATCTCTCTCCTGTGTTGATCTTCTCTGCGCTTGTATTCCTGGTTGGAACTCTGCAACTGCTCTTTAATCTTGTTGTGGAGCTCCTGCATCTCTACTACAAAATCTTCCACTCCAACACTCCTGAACTCATTCTGCTCTAAGTATCTCAACTCAAATACTCCTCTTGGTTGCATTCCATACATTATCTGAAATGGGATATGTCATGTGCTCCTATTAGGTGAGTCATTATATGAAAATTCCGCTTGTGGCAAAATCTGATCCCATTGACTGTGATGTTTAGTTACTAAACTCCTCAATAAGTCCCCCAAACTTCGATTTACTACCTCAGTCTGTCCATCCGTCTAGGGTGATATGCTGAGATAAAAGATAAATTTGTCCCTAGCTTATTCCATAGTGTCCTCCAGAAATGACCAACAAATTTGGTATCTCTATCTAAAACAATACTCTTGGGTAACCCATGAAGTCGAACAACTTCTTTGAAAAAAAGATTTGCAATGTGTGTTGCATTACTGGTTTTCTGACATGGAATGAAATGTTCCGTTTTGGAAAATATATCGACTACCACAAATATGGAATCACAACCTCTCTGTGTCCTTGGCAGTCCCAACACAAAATCCATGCTTACCGCATCCCATGGCCTCTCTGGTATTGGCAATGGTTGATATAACCCAGTATTCTGTCTTTTCCCCTTTACGTACTGGTAGATTCTACATCTGTTGACAAATTTCTCCACATCTATCCTCATTCCTAGCCAATAATACAAATTGTTCAGTTGCGCAAATGTTTTGTCATGGCCGAAATGTACAGCCAATCCCCCACTATGTTTTTCCTTCAAAAGGTTTTCTCTCATAGAACTCTTCGGGATACACAACTGATTTCCTTTGAATAGTAGTCCATCCTGAATTAAATACTCAATCCATTGGCTCCTATCTCTTAAAACAGGATTCTCACATGCTTCGTAAGCATCCTTGAAATCTGAATCATCTTTGTACATTTCCTTAAGGCTATCAAAACCTAAGGTCTTCACTCGAAACTCCTGCAGAATCAAACATTTCCTTCTCAATGCATCAGCAACCTTGTTAGCATTTCCAGAAATGTGCTTTATAACAAAAGTAAAGTTCTTCATAAACTCAACCCATTTTGCATGTTTCTAGTTCAGATTCTCCTGTCTGGTTATAAACTGTAAGGCTTGATTTTCATTATACAAAATGAATTATTTTGGAACCAGGTAGTACCTCCATTTCTTCAGCGCTTTTATAACTACATAAAAATATTTATCATAAGTGGATTAATTTCTTTTGGCCTCATTCAATTTCTCATTGAAGTATGTAACAGGTCTAATGTCTTGACTTAAGACTGCTCCAATCGCAAATCCACTTGCGTCGCATCTCACTTGAAATGTTTTACTAAAATCATGCAGAACCAGAACTGGTTGTTCAATTATATTCTCTTTCAACAAGTTGAAACGTTTCTCTTCCTCCTCTGTCCAATGAAAAGATTTATGTCTTTTCTTGACTGTGTCCATCATCAAAACAAAAATCCCACAAAAATTTCTGATGAACTTCCGGTAAAACCTAGCTAGTCCATGGAATCTTTTGACTTCAAATATATTCCTTAGAGATGGCCATTATTTGATTTATTTTACCTTCTCCGGATCCATATTCAACTCATTCGAAGAGATCACAAAACCTAAATAAATAAGCTTTGTCTTCATGAAAGACGACTTCTTCAAATATATAAGCAACTTCTCTTGCTGAAACCTCTTCATTACTGAATTTAAATACCTCGAATGCTCTTCCTCAATCTTACTGAAGATCAGTATATCATCAAGATATACAATTACAAACTTTCCAATGAAATATTTCAAGACTTCATTCATCAATATCATAAAAGTACTTGGCGCATTCATCAAGCCAAATGGCATGACAAGCCATTCATATAGTCCTTCATTCATCACCTTCCCTCATCCAAATCTAGTGATATCCACTCTTCAAATCAATTTTTGAAAAAAACTTTGTCCCACTCAAGCAATCCATCAAGTCATCCATCCTGGGTAAAGGAAATCTATACCTGATGGTGATTTTGTTTATATCCCTCGAGTCTGTACACATTATCCATCCACCATCCTTCTTCGAACTTAACACTATAGGTACAACACATGCACTCAAGCTTTCTCTAATCAACCCTTTATCCATCAAATCTTGGACTTGCTTCTTAACCTCTTGATTCTCCTGCGGTGTCAATCTATACGTTTCTTTGTTTGGTAAACTCACTCCTGGTATAATGTCAATGTGATGGCTTATACTTCTGATGGGCAGCAACAAACAAGGCAAATCATCCACTGCTATATTAGTGAAATTCTCCAGCAGTTCCTGAATTTCCTCAGGTAGATCATCTACCAAAGTACTGTTCAATATGACTCTAGTTTTCCTAACCACAACAAACTACATTTACTGATCTTTATTGACTTCATCAAGAAGTTCCTTCCCACTCATGATAAGTATAGTATTTCTTTCTTCTGCTTTCGCCTTCTTATCTTCAATTGGTAGCAACATATGCGTCCTACCATTCTTCTCTGAGGTGTAAGTGTTATTTCTTCCATCATGAATAAAATTTCTATCATATTGCCAAGGCCTCCCCAACAAAATATGACAAACATCCATGGGAATTATGTCACATAAAAACTCATCTCTATAACCCCCTATCTTAAATTCAACTAAACACTATTTAGTGATTGTTACCTGATGTCCTTTTTGCAACCACGAAACTTTATACGGGTTTGGATGTGAAACTGTCTCTAATTCCAGCTTCTCCACCATCTCTGTGGATACTAAGTTATTTGTGTTTCCACTGTCAACTATCACCTTGCATACCCTATCTTTTATTTTGCAAGAAGTCCTAAACAAACTGTTCCTCTGGACTGGATTTTCCATCTCTTTCTCTGGATTCAAGAGAATCTTCCTCATCATCAAGGATCTTCCACCTTCTGCATCTTCTTCCTCGACATTTCTCCTTTGTGCTTATGAAATGTGAGCTTCACCTCCTCCGTCTCTTTTTCTATTGGGACATTCCCAAGACTTGCATCGTATCTTCCCACAGAAAAAAACACTTTACTTCGCCTCCTCTGCCTCTTCCTCTTCCTCTTGCTCTAGGAAAAGTGTTCCTATCGGCATATTGTCTTCTGTGTGAACTTCCTCCCCTTTCTGGGTGGTGATGTGGCTTCTTTTCTTCATCCTTGGGCTTCTTTACTCTATCCTGGGCAATTGCTTTGCCTCTACTCTAACCTCTACCTCTACCCCTTTGACCTTGCTTTCGGCCCAATTTCTCTTCAGCCTTCACAACAACCTAATAATAATATTCCACATTTCTGATTGTCACCAGGCTCATCTCATCCTGAATCTCATATGTTAGGCCATTCATATATCTGGTGACCTTTTCGTCATCACTCTCGCGATGACCATCTCTGATGTTAAGTCTGTAGAATTCCTCAGTGTATTCCTTCACTATCATCCCTTTCTATCTCAAATTCTACATTCTTCGAAACAGATTGATTTGATAATCTCTGGGTATGAACTTGGCTTTCATCTTGGCTACCATCATGTCCCAGCTTTTAGTTCTTTGTTTTCCTTTGCAACGTCTGTCACCCTGTAGTTCTTCCCACCATAGTGTTGCATGTCCTTTGAGTCTAGTGACAGTGTGCTTAATTTTCTTATCGTCTTCAACATCCTCATAGTCGAAGTATTTATCTAGATCTCTAAACCAATCTAGTAGCTCCTCAATGTCCAAGTTGCCTTCATACATCAGTATGTCCAACTTTGCTCTGGCACCCATTCTTGCAACAGCCTTTAGAAAATGTTCCTCTACAGCATCTTTGGCTACAACTTCTTTTGATCCTTCTTCGTTCTCACTTTCAACCTCACTAATATCTCCAGTATCAGGTGTTTGTCTCTATGCTATCTCCATAGCATCTAACCAAGCATGAATTTCCCTCATTTCCCTCTCCACGACTGGATCGGGTAAATCTATTTATTGATGTCTCCTTGGCAGCATTGTTTCAAATTCCACCACATAGAATTTAAGTCACAATTGTCCTCTCTCTTCTCTTTCTTACAGAAAACAATAGTTGTAAGCTTTGATACCACCTGACGCAGCACCCCACCTCAAAAGGGTATGCTGACCTCCCGGTCTATGGATCTTCAACTCCTCTGAGCCGAAATGGCTCCTTGGTCCATGCTGGAACCCTCAATATATAAAAACCACAGGTCCTTTTACAAACCCCACCTATGCAAACAAGAACTAAGTGCAAGCTCCCCTCACGCGACCACCGATGGTGACCACGAGCCTAGCTAACAGGCACTTCACATTTCGTGATTTCGGGACTTCTATTTTGAGTCGCCCCGACTCCTCCAATTCTTGATCCCTGGACTAGGGCCTAATGATCTCGAGATCCTTCCTTCAATCCTTCACTGATGTGACCTCCAGCTACAACCTCAGACCCAGCTTCCGGTGCTACGGGGCTTCGCGTATCGAGAACTTGTGAAGTGGTTCTCTCCCCTTATCCTGAATACAAACTCACAATGACCAATATGTCAGATCAACGGTCCACGTTTCCCGTGATCCAACGCTCCAGATTCTTTCTTTGTGAATCATAATTTCACATTTCCCGAGTCTGGAAGTGGACTTCCCTCTTCCTTCTGACTCTTGACTTTCCAATTTCTCCTTTCCACAGAAGGGATCAACGGTTAGATATCTCCCTGGTATCGACATATACTATCTCTCTTAAGCTTGTGAGTGTCGAAAGACTCTCAGCCCTTATCCTCTACACAGATTTACTGGATCCAATGGCCCACAGAAATCAGTGTTCCTCCCTTCAGGAATTTCTATCGTCCATCTAAGCTCTCAATGTTTCCTAGCCAAATAACTTGGCATCAACCCTTCTGAACTTGGTTCCACGAGGTGACTTCAAACCTCATCTTTCCTCTGAACTTCCCTCGACTCTATCCTTCCTGAGCTTGATCCTTGCTGCAAACTCAAGGATTCTAAGGAATCTTGTGTGCACTCCTTCCAGCCTTCACGATAACCTCTGGTTATTTGACAACTCCAAATATACTCATTATTTTCAATAGAATTTATTAAACCACTCACTTGAGATGGAAAATTATAAGACTCTCCTCAGCATGTGTACACCTTGCACAGCTTTGTGTTATACTTGAACTCCTACTAGGATAAGTTAACACTATCTCTCCTGAGATTTTCTGAGGTAAAACTCATAATCTTGTCGACGCACTCCTTGCAGAATTTCACTACACTCCTTGCAGGAATTCTCAAAAAGAGAAATGATTGAAACTCATACTCTCCTCACAGACTTCACACATTCAACATGAAATCACATACATATATGAAATTGAAACAAATGCATAAAAGAGATTGGAATTAAACTGTAAACATACCATTCAATAGATGCATACAGGAACCAAAATACACCAGAAAATTGGATCAAAGAATTCTTATAATAATTCAAGTGCTTCTATACATGGTCTACAACAACTATCTGCTCATAAAATATCTACAATCCTCGTTCTTCTCTGTTGTCCTATGCTCTATCTTTCTCTACTGCTCATACAATGAGAATGATAATACAATACATCTACGAGGGAGTATTCTTGAGTTTTCCCTCCTACAACCTTAAGTTATCTTATCAAAATGAAAGACTAACATCTACTTTACATTTATTACAATAAATGTCCACAACCGACAGATGAGAGCGAACGCTCAAGATCTGTATTACAATCCCCAAAACATAAAAATCAATTGCATCCTTCCAACTATTACATTAATGTGTTTTCTTTTGAAATTTCAAAATGTATTCAAAATGTGCATTGGTGTATATCCAGTTGTCCTCCACTCACGCTTGCTGATGATTCTCCTGCATCAGATATCATCTGGCTCCTACTTGGGGGCATGTTCTCATCATAGAGTGCATGAAAACCACATCATCTCCTGGTAGACATGTGCCTATAAGGAAACATCAAACTATCAAGTGCAGGATGGCCTACTCATCCTTGTTCTCATATGATCATAATCAAAACCCACTAAACTAGAAAAAGAAAATTTTGACATTTTATTTTCAAAAATTTCTAAACAAAACATGAAATCAATATGCAAGTAGAGTAGAATGAAAATTAAATGCATCTAAACTAGTATGAGAAATCAATATGCAAAATGAAAGGAATCAAAATAACTTACCTACTTACTTAGGGCCTTGGGGCCCTGAAGATCACGTGTTGGATGATGTTAAGTGAATTCATACAACCAGTGTAACCATTTGATCATCTCATCAAAGTATCTCCCCCTATGCTTAATCATATAATAAAACAAGGATAAGCTAAGCACATAATAATCATGAGTATGAACACAAATATAATCGATCATGAAATAAAACTCATGAATATGGGTGGGAGGGAGGAAATCCTATTGGAAAGAGAAACCATCAACATGATCATCCCGCCTGAAAGTGTAGCCTCGAGACTGATCAATCCATCTCTGAAAGGGGATACTATATGTAGACTAAGGATCATCTTCATTGGCGCATAAAGATTCACTGCTTGTCGAGGGCTGAGAGGAGATGAGAGATCAAAAGAATACTGCATGGTCTTATGGAGGTGAGGGTAAGAGGTAAGGAACATTCTCAGGTGTATAAAAACACCATCTCATCCCTTGTGAATCTCCATGGAAATATCCAAGATGAAAATACTTTTGCTTTGAAGAATGAACCTTTGACTGCTCTGAGATGGAAATGTTACGGTATTCCTCAAAATTTGAGCACAACGGTCAGAATTCCTCATAAAATAAATCAACATCCTCAAAAGGGCATGTACCAAAGGATGATTGAATATCACTCTGAGTATGTTGTGACAAGTCATCCTCGAAGGGGTGGAACAAATTTGTAACCATATCATCACTAGGAAGCCAAATATATGAATCATATACGTATGAGGACGAATCCTCTGATGATGACACCCCCTCTACCTGAGAGATACCCTCATTTTCATAAATGGGGTCTCTATCAAATTTGAGATAACTAAGATCCCATCTGCGTCTGCCATTTTGTATGAAAGTGTCTATAGGATCATCAACCATATCGAAGGGTACTTTCACAAGACCATCATTATTACTAATAATGACCATGTTTTTGTCTATGTATGCAGGAGGATCAAAGGCATGGACTTCTTCAACTGGACCTTCAAATTATTCATCATTGAGACTGATCGCTTCTTCAACATTAGGAGGTAAACAAGGTTGGACAGCCTCTCCTTTATCAAGCGGGATCCAAGATAGTGGTGCCTCAATATGTTGTGTTTTATCATAATTATTCTTTCTTTTTATAGACAAGCCCCTCCATCGCCTCTTCATCATAAGAGGCTTGATTTTGAGTGCATATCTCTTTTCTTTCTTTTCTTCAAGGGGATATGTCATATCCAAGCTTTCCTCCAACACTTCTTCACTTTCAAAGTCATGGAATAAAGCATCATCAAGGTCTTTGAAAGGGTCACAACTCATTGTGTTCTCTTCTTGATGCCTTTCTTCATATGTTTTTTCTTCGAATACTTCTTCATCGTCAAGGGCAGGAAATAATTATCTTATGTGATTCATCATTTCCTCAACAACTTTATTGGCAGCCTTTTCCTTTTCCATATGTAAAATTTCCTTCTTCAAGGCATAATAATTTATGGATGGGGACTCATCCCATGGTGCCATATTTCCATTAACTGAAAGGGAACCTCAATGGAGTCACCAGATGAGATCAAGGATCATCAAAGGATGGAAAGGCAGAAAGAGGGAAAGGAAGGGTTCTGGGAAGGTGGATTCACCAGATCAGTTTCAAAATGAACTCATTAAGATAGTTGGAAAGGGAAAGTTCCTCAGGTGGAGTCGGAGAGTAATCTAAGGGAAAGGCTTTGGGATAGATTACCAAGGTGTCATTAAAGTACGAAGATGATTCAAAATCCTCCCTGAAAACTATTCCAAAATTTTATGGCACAAATTTTAGGTTGGGAAAATCCCGACCCAACCACAGAACAAGTGATACAACTTGGGAATCCTACATTGAATGTCACCTCGATGTAGGTCCTGCACTTCAAGGGTGACTAGGTCACTCTAGGGAGGCGATCCTGGTCACCCTAGGGGGATTGATATGGATATGGATATGGATGGTAATGAATCCCCTATAGGTCAATTCTAACTGGAGTGAAAGGTGGGAAGAGATTCCTTACAAATCAAGTAATGGTTGCCCCACGGGTATAACACTTGCCTGGATGGTTGTACCTTCCCGATACATAAGGAAAGACACTTTGCAATAGTATATGTTAGTTGGATAAGAAATTTAAGATTGTTGTCCCTAATTTGCAGCAGTATATAACAGTATATATTAGAAATTAAATGGCACTATAATCTTCTCAATAAATGTTAAATATTAAGTAGAAAATGCAAGAGAAAAACTAGTAAATGACTAGTTAAAATCAAGATGAAATACCAATACTCTTAGCATAAAAGATAAGGTTGTTGTAAACACTTGTCTACAGAAAATTGTATCATCCTTATGTTTGTAACATTCAATGTATTACAGCAAGAAAATAAGGCATTGAAATCTCCTCAAACTTTTCCAAAAAATGTGCTAGGACAAGGAGAGTAAGTGTGCAAACTTTGAGCAAAAACCAATGGTTGATAAAAGAGTTATTAAAGCAAGTAAGTTAGGTTTTATGCAGCCCTAATGGCTGAAGATGAAATTTTGTAACAGCAGCAATAAGTATCCCCTATATGGGGACACCCTAGTGGCTTTGAGGTCCCCAAGGCAGAAGGAAAACAATCCACTTTGCAAGAAGTAAAAATGACCAAAAATCGTGTTTCCCAATGCAATATTTTATTTCTCCAATGCAACAATGTTACAGGTATGAACTAACTGAGAGGGGGGGGGTGTGTGAATCAGTTAGTTTAGATTATTAACTAATTCTCTTCCTTTTAACTTTGAATCATTAATCTTAGTGGCAGTGAGTCTTTACTGTGAAATTCAGAGTTATAATCATAAAGAAGATAACATAAAGAATAGCAATCACACACACAGCATTCACTCACAAGTATGAGACACAGATTTTTCAAGAGGAAACCCAACCAGGGAAAAAAACTCGTATTCTTAAGATGTTAAGCAAGCTCCAACTGCATTACATCTCATATTTTATGAGCACCAACTCATAGAGGCTTCAACCTCTGATTGCCAGCACCAACTGGCTGAGAGCACCAACTCCCACAGAATCCCAGCACCCACTGGGTGGAAGCACCGACTTCCTTTTTACTTCAGCACCAACTGAGTGAAGGCACCAACCTTCAGATTCTACAAGCACCCA
>ML777144.1:684866-718892 GCA_009831015.1 Picea engelmannii
GCATTGTGTTTCTGCATCTGTGTTTCATCATCTACGTTCCAGCATCTGTGTTCCAGCATCTGTGATTCAACTTCTGTGTTCCAGCTCTGTTTCAGCACTGTGTTTCAGCCCAGCGCTGTGTTTCAGCATAAGCGTTCCAGCATTTTTGTTCCATCATCTCTTGTGCGCCTTTGTGTTCCAGCATCTCTTGTGCGCCTTTGTGTTCCAGCATCTCTTGTGCGCCTTTGTGTTCCAGCATCGCTTGTGCGCCTTTGTGTTCCAGCATAGCTTGTGCGCCTTTGTGTTCCAGCATCTCTTGTGCGCCTTTGTGTTCCAGCATCGCTTGTGCGCCTTTGTGTTCCAGCATCTCTTGTGCATGCTCTATAACCAACCGATTGCCATCAATGACAACCTTGACCATCTGACCGATTGCCATCAATGACAACCTTGACCATCTGCGTCATCTCTGCTATAGCCATATTTCCAACAAACAAATCAATGACCAGTGCCTTTGCTATTGGGTTAATGGAGTCACAAAGAGCTTAGAGAAGCTACCTCCTTGGGGGTGTAATCCCTTTTACTCCCCAAGGCAAGTTTCTCTAAGCTAGGGTTTAAGATAAGAGGGTGTATGTCCTTATACTTCTCTTAGCAAACCCTTAGTCAATGAGATGAAGAAAACAAAATGATGAAGGCTATGGTGGGGTTGTATGCACTTATATTTCCCACCTATATCCTAGCATAACAATACTTTACTTTAATAAAATGATATAAAGAGAGTAAAAACCATACCAAGATCAAGAGAAATGCTAAGACAATTCACCACAAGAGCTAGAAAGCATCATCCAAAGCTAGTGCTAGGCCTTCCTCCATCAACCATTCATAAATTAGCCATAAAATAAGTGCACAATAGATAAAAGAGCCAAGGGGGCCGAAAATTTCAGACCAAGTCTCTCACAAGAGGGAGCATTATGTTTAAAATGAGATCTTATCATCTTTATTTATACAAAATTTAGATAGCATAGCTTGTCCAAAAATTAAGGAGTAAAAACAAAGATTAGGGGTCAAAAGCCCTGATATTTCCCCCTTAACAAAATAATATTAAACAATTCACTTAAAATTTCATCTTTTGCACAAATTAAACCCTAATTTAGGAGGACGTCACCCCTTTAGAGGACGTTTTGCCACTTTGAGGAAGTTGTTGGTGTTGGAGAAGCATGGATGGGCCTCCAAAGGCCATGTGTCAAGCATCTAGGCACTCATACATGGTGAATACACTTCTTCTCCTCAAACTTCCATGTGTAAATGAGTGGCACCTCACCTCCAAGCCCTAACCCCTCTAGGTGATATCATGTCTCTAGAAGTGACATTTTTCCTCTCCTAGGAAAAATGTTTGGCATGTGGGAGATAGGCTATGTTGTCCACGTAATCTTTGAGGACTTCCAAGTTTGATATCTCTCATCCGCCATGCGGGCCCCTGGCATCCAACCTGTGGCATTGTAGCCACATGGAAGCCCAAGCTAGGATTTTTCTCCCAAAACTGTCCACCAACAAGGTCATGCAAAGAAAAATGAACACACCCTCCAAGTATCTCAAGTCATAACATCATGATAATTTAATCCAATCAATAAATAATTCATCCAAGAATTTGCATCAAAGATCACCATATCAAAAAATTAACAACTCAAAGACACTATGTGACTTGTCAAGCTTAAGTATGGGAGGGTTAACGAGGTTTCCTATTGGGTAGGTCTTTCCCTAGGTGAAGGAGAGCTTCCAAGAGGTCCCTCTATAATCCATGTAAAGTGTATGAGTTGTATGGGGTCAAGACTCAATGGGAATAAGGATCATGACATACTAGGGGCCGTAATGTCTCATTCATGGGTGCCTTTGTAGAGGGTGTGTGGTACCTTCGTCTGCAAAGAACTTTTTCCAAGCCCGTCATTTTCCTTTTATCTTTCTTTGTTTATATTTTCTTTCATAATAGCATAAGGAGAGATTGAAGGTCACTTCCCTAACGTGGTGACCAGGTGGTGGCAATGTCACCCACAAATACCTAATGGAAATGATAAGGGTAGCTCATGATGAGACCCCCTTTCTCTCAGTCATGAAACTGAGAATCATTGCCCTGGTTTGGGAGCAGATGATGACAATGTCATACTACTAGATATCCATGGACGTGATAGGTCGGCTAGTGATGAGACCTCTTATCCTTCAACTAACCTTTTGAGCCTTTCTTTATTATATTGTGGGTCCCATTTTATTAAAATATAAGTGTTTCATTACTTTCTTGGGTGATCCCTGGGTGAATCATCTTGAAGAATTATACAAGGCTTTTATCTTTTACCCAACACCATCACCTTTGGGCCTTTATCCCCTTCTTCCCATAGAATGAGGGACAACCCCTTCTTGGGTCAATACACCCTAAAATCCCAAGAGATAAATAACTGGAGGGGGATAATGATGGAAAATGGTAAGTATGTTTAGGAATGGCACGATGGCTCATCAAGGGAGTTCCCAGTAGCAAACCCATTCCCGAGTAAAACCACTTACTAGGGCACAATGTCATCCACCAAGGTGAAGTAGGTAAAAAGGCATAATTTCCAAGCACATATCATGAAATCTAGAGAAATCTAAGATACAACATATTCAAATGGATTAAATATTGAAATTATTTTCACCATAATATTGACTTGTACCTCATGGAGCAAGTCCCACTGCCTTCCAAAAGACAACTGGTGTGGTGGATGCCATCTGTAAACCTCTGACCATCTGTGGTGGTGAGTGGGTTTTCCATCTGTGAAAAGGCTATTGTTGGTCATGCAGTCTCTCGGCACTCCATATATGCAACCTGACAGCCTCAAGACATCATCTCCTTGGTTATCCACAAAATGGGGATAACAACTCCCACAGAATAATTCTCTATCGAGCCATCGAACCCTGCATATAAAATCCATGAGATTCTTGCGATATTTCTTTGGTTTGTGATCAGACCAAAACCATCAACAAGAACAGTTGTGTACGTATGGTGTTTTCTGAATGATTTGGAGCAAATCATGTGATAAGTTCGAGTGCTTGATAGTCAGCGAGAGTCGAATAGAACAAAGGTTATAAATTGTTTTTAATCGAATGGTTTTTGATTGGTCAAATAGCATTTACATGGTTTTATCTTGACATGCCAATCATATTATCCTCCACCATCCATTTATGATTTTATTTCAAGAGTCACTTTATTTATTCCAATAGGTATATTTCTTTTGTGTATACATATATTATGAAAAAAAAGTAAAAATGTTTAGGTGGAATAGTTAAAATTTTCCATTTTAAAATTAATCCAAGTTTAATTATCTTTGATTAATAATAATCATTGAAAATAAAGAATTTGATATTTTGTTTAAATTACTGAGAGATGAGAGAGATTTTTTTAAATAAGAAAGAGAAGAGTGTAAAAGGGTAATAATAATTTTCACCTCTCATTAAGAGAGAGCTTAAGTGAAGAATTTCAAAGTTTGTAAAGGGTTTATCCCTCATTTGAATTGCATTTTGATGCATTTATTGTACTCTGTAAATTAATAAAGGATATTTTTTTGGTGGTGGTTGAGTCTCGATTTTTGAGACTGTTGTTCTCGTTCCAAGTTGAAGTGGGACAAGCTATGTTGTATTTGTGTACTTTCTTTCTTTTATTATGGAGACAAGTAATATTGTGTTACCAACACTCACTAGCATAAATTATTTCTATTGGAGCAAACAAATGCAACCCATATTCATCAGTAAAGATTTATGGGATATTGTAACAGACGAGTATGAATTTCCTTCAGGTGAATATTATAAAGAATCAGATGTTGTAGGAAAGAAATATTTAAAGGAACTCGTAAACAAAGGATAATGAAGCACTTTATTTGATAGGTAGCGCAATTGATGAATAGATATTTCCAAGAATTGGTGCTGCGGACTCTTCTAAACAAGCATGGAATATATTAAAAAGTACATATAAAGGTGCAGTAGTTGCCAAATTGCAAACATTAAGGAGAAAATTTGAAAATTCCAAGATGAATGCTAATGAATCAGTAAATTATTATATAATCAAAATATAGGAACTTGTTAATCAAATGAGGATGCTAGATGAAGCTATTCTAGAGAGAAGGATTCTTGAGAATATTTTAAGAATTCTTGTGCCGAAATTCAAAATGGTTGCCATCAGTATTATGGTTTCTAAAGATTTAAGTACAATGAGAATTGATTAATTGAGTGGATATTTGTTGTTTGTTGAAGAAATAACTTCAACTGAGCACATGGAAAATGATTTTTTCCACAAGGTATCGAGGATGAGGAAGAAGCAGACAACGGTTTCATATTCAAAGTTCTCATAATAAAAATAGATATCAATAGAATTCACATAATTTCAATCCAGTAAATTGCATCCACTTCAAGAGGTAGAGGAAGAATTCCAAGTCAATTTAGAGGAAGAAGCAAAGGAGGACCTCGTGGAAGAGAAAGAGGAAGAGATGGATCTTGAGAAAGACAAGGTGTACAATTTTATTAGTTGGACTACAATGTTATTAGTCATGTTGAGAAACATTTCTATGCAAAATTACGTGATATGGAACATAAAGGTGTGAATATTGTTGTTGAAGAAACCAAAAATGAGAATTTATTTATATCAAGTTTGATGGCACTCTGTTACACATTATTTTGGTCACCTCAGTGATCAACTGAAAACATGTGTTCATGTTCCCTGAAAATATTAAAAGAGACTTTCTCCATGAGAAAAGTGGTTTGCTTTTCCTCTTTCAAAAACCATAACAAGGAAGGTCATTGTATCATGTTGTATGCATGGGGTGTGAAAATGCTTGATCATCACACTTTGCACTAAAATTAGACTGCGACGTCATTGCATGCTGCCTGTGCAGAGGGTGCAATGATGCTTAAAGCATAGGAAAATTCAAATTTCACAAATGTTCTATAAGGGAATCTTCTAGAAGATGAGGTGGCCTCCGATTGGTTTGGATCTTAATTGCTTCTTTGATTTAGTGGGATCATCCTAATCTTCTCATCCATCTCTCTTTCACACTATATAAAGAGGGATATCTCATGGAAAAGGCTAAGGTTGAATAGGCTAATATTTGCATGGAGATTTCTACTACAGATTATGCTTTAGAACTTTGCTTTAGTTCTCCAAGTCAGATCGTGGATCTTCTTCATCCAAGGCATTGGAGCAAAGGTGTGTGTATTGGAGCAAAGAGCCATTGAAAGGGGACCTTGCAACATCAAGGCATGGGTTGTATTCTCCACTTTCCATTTAATATAATGCAAAAATACATTTCTTCCCTATAAAAGTGTTTTAACTTTTATTGTATAACTCCTTGATCTTATACATAGACTTCACTGGAATATATATATATATATATTTGTTTTCCCTCTTTGTTGGTTTGTGCTTCTTAGACAGGATTACCATTCTTAAAACTCAAAGAACGAGTTACAAGGATGACACTAGCGATGATCAAGCGTCGTTTAAAAGGTATGTCACTTGTACCTCTCTAAACTAGTTTATATGACAATGAAGTTTAAGGTGAAGTATGTATTGTGTCTTGTTTTCTTCTAGTTTCCTAGGGAAGTTAGGGAGATATGTTTGTGTCCACACTTACCGATTAGTCCGATAAAAAAATTGGCGACCATACTGGGGAGTAAGAACTTTTTTTTTTTTGCTTCTCATTCTCTTTTATCCTGCCTTCTTTTAGTTAATGTCATTTTCTGAGTCTGTGGATGATCCATTTTGACACTCTGGGTCTGAAGGATCAGCGAGAAGTTTTTTCGTTCTTCCCATTTTTCTCTATATTCAGATATCATCGCATTGTACCCTATTGATAGCCTGCAACGATCCTCTAGAGTCGCACTCTACTGGTGCAGAAAAGTGCGATGACATTGCATTGTACCTTATTGATAGCCTGTGATGATCCTAAATCGTCGCAATGTGATCCACTGCAACCTGCGACGATTCTTGTAGGAATTGTTGGGTGATAGCCATTTTTCTTTTCTCTACCCAGTTTTGCCTCTACGGCCTGGGATGAAATTATGACACTAGTAAATGATTGTTTTATAACTTTGAAGCCTACATTTGATTGATTTTCGGAAATTGAAAGTCTTCTTTGTAAACTTTGCAAGATTTTTTGGTTTCTTGTCACAAGGGTATAATCTCTAGATCTTGGTCCTAAGTGCTTGCTTGACAAAGAGTCCTTGATTTATTTGGAATTTTGGATTTTTTTTACTTTCTGGATTGTTAATTTATTGAGAGACATTTTTGTTTATATTTGACAAAAGGTTTTTCTTATCATTTCATTTTTATCTACAGTATGAGCTTGATTTGGGAATAGTGTTGAGAATGTGCTATTTTTTCTTGGATTATACTTTATTTTCTTCATTATGTCTCTGATCTAATTTGAGAAAGAAAGAACTAAAGTATTTCTTCTTTTTAGTAATATTTACAAGAGAATTGTTACATTCAAATATTTGTAAAAAGAGAAAATTTGGAAAATTTTGTAGTTTTTTATTATTTGGAATCTTTTTCATTCAAAAATTGAGAAATTGTGTTTCGTAGCTTTTGTATTCCAAAAAGAGACACCTTCTCCCTACTGTAATTAGAGTTCATCGAATTAAAATATTGCATAATCATCTCTTCTTTCATTTTATTGGGTCAAGTTCACATACATCATCAGTTTCATTTATGTTTCCCTTTTGAGTAAGCAACAACCTTTAAAATATAGTGCAATTTTAAAATTTATTAGCAACTTTTATTTTCTAGAACTTATCTACACCAACATTAGCTAGGATAGTGCTTTGGAATAGGTTGTAAGGCACACTCTCCAAATCATCAAAACACGCAATAGTATCTTGTGATAGAGAGAGTTCAAATCCACTTGCTACATTTTGTCCTGGGAAGCCCTTCTAACACAAGGGTCAATCATGAGGTTGCATTAGGACCAGCAGAGTTACTCACCCTGCTTAGTTGGTCTTAGTGTACAGATTGCACATATTATTGGGGATCACTTGAGAAGAAAATCCTGTGGGGACCTTCTCAAGTTGATTTCATGCTTAGATACCCTGCCTTTGCGCATGGATCAAACTATCGACTGTTTCCCCAGGCATCATTTTTGTAATTGGTAACCTTAGTGGCCTATCTCTTTAGGGTATTTTCACGATGTGACTATGGAGGGGCAAGTATTCACGGTACCTGGAATCGACGTTGGCTAAACTCACTCCAGATCCTTTGAGGGTATACCCATGATTATGTGTGGGAGCTTGCACCAGGGTGTAAGTCCGTTAAGAAAGTCGTCAACGTAACTTTTCCACCCTCTTTATCCCATCTCCTTCTTGTCTTGATTTCGTGATGTTGGATTTCATCACCAACTAGTGACTTCAAAAAAAGAAGGTTTGTTTGTGTGTTTGATTTCTAGATTTTATTAGTGAGTGTTGTTTGTTTCTCTAGTTGGCCATAGATTTGTTTCATTCTTTATTTGGTGCGGCCAACACCAGCCCTCGTCGTTCACGTACAATGCAAGGGATACCTTTGGGTTCTCTTGAAGGAATAGTCAATAACGACATATCCTCTGAGATTGGAAGTTCTACTCCATTGGAGGAGTCAATACTTCCCGTAAATTTGTTATTGAGTGTTGTACAAGATCCACATTTGCTCCAGATAAATTCATCGGGACACATTGTTGATGAAGAGTATATTGGAATGCCTACTAGACCTCATGCAGAGTCTGGTGTAGACGATCCATTTTTTCAAAGTGAGTCGTTTAGAACTCTAGTCCACACTACTGGAAATTTTGATCCTAGCTCTCCTGGTCCTATTCGTTCTCTTTGGAGAACTTCTTCGGAACAAGATATTTTTGAAAAACTAGGAATGAGTCATTTACGCCCGAGAACTTCTAATAAACCTATGGAATCACATACGCCTGTGACTTCCACTACTTATACAGTACCTTTAGATCATTTTATTGGCACGACCAGTAATGTTGTCACAGTTTCAGACCAATTGTTGGTTGGTTCTCACTCGATTCTTCCTCTCCAGCTCGATAACTCTACCATGGTCCCACAAGCTACACCTGTTTCTGCCAAAAATATGGTTATTACTCAAGATCCTATTGGAACATCACTTCAACTTAGATCAAATCCATCACTTCCACCTGGGCATAATGCTTTGAATACTTCCATTGCTAATCCTGCCCAAAATCCATCTGGAGGGTCTAATCTTTTTGTTCCTCCTGGGTATAATGATGCTAGTCATTTTGTTCCTACACCTACCCAGGTTCTCTCTAGAGGGCCTCACATTCCTCCTCCACCTTCTCCTGGAGGATCTAATCATCCTGTCCCTAGTAGCTCCAATCAAGTTGGAGGTACTGGTTTTCAAATTCCTAAAGTTGGAGGCCATAACCCAGTTTATGGACAAAGTATACCTGGATTACAATCTCAAACTTAGAATTTTCCTTTCCAAGGGAACCAACAATCGTTTGGCGGGAAACATCCGCAAGTTAATTCTTTTGTACCCCCTAATCTCAGGCAACCATATCCAGGTTCAATGAATCCTACTTAGGGTCAAAATTTTCAGTCTAATGCTCCTTTCCAAGGAATCTTACCTAATCAACCAATTCCCATTGGCTATTCGACTCAAAATCCTCCACCACCAAATTTTTCAGGACTATCTAACTATCTACAGACTTCTTATGGTCCTACTAGTATACCTACGGGAATACCTCCTCAAAACTACCAGTTTCCTCAAGTGAACAGACAGTTTTCATTTCTTGCTACTTTGGATTTACTGAATTTATCTAGGATTTTGAATGATCCTATTTTTCATTCTCCTTATTGTCCTATCATACCTGCTAAATTGCCATCAGACATTCCTAAATTTGACGGTCAATCGGGAGAGGACCCAAATAATCATGTCATGACATTTCATATTTGGTGTTCATCCAACTCATTGATGGATGACTCCATAATATTACGTCTTTTCCAACGAACTCTTGCGGGTTCGGAAACCAAATGGTATATTGAGTTACCACGGGGATTCTTTAATGACTTCAATACCTTGGCCATGGAATTCTTAAAGCATTACCAATTGCCAATACGATATGATACAAGAACTGAAATTTTGAGTTCATTTAAACAATCCTCTTCTACTCACATTTCCAACCATATTAATGAGTGGAGGAGGAGAAGACGCTTAATCAAAGTTCCCCTTCCTGATAAACTATTGGCCAAGTGGTTTACCTTATCACTCATTGGCCCTATATCTCGGTATGTTTCCATAGGTGGTGTCATCACTGAAGAGCAAGCGACTGGTCGTGCTCAATATATGGATCTCGTTTATTCACAAACGGGTACGCTATATGACTTAATCCCTGATGCTCCACGTCCATATATGAATCCTACCTCAACACCTCCAGTAGCTTCTCATGTTGTTGATGGCATGATTGGAACTTTTCATGTTGAGACTCGGTCTAAACATGCTAGTCATTCCAATCCCAATTCTAATATCTCTAATGTAAAAAATACTCCTAATCCGACTCCTTCTCCCGGTAAAACCTCCAAAGTTAGTTCGGTTCAATATACACCTACCAGTAAAAATCAAAATAAAAAAAAATGGAAGGGTGAGAATTAGGAGGACAAAAATAATAATCAACAATATAAGAAACCCAAAACCCATCCTCTTGATGACAAAGACAAGTGTAAACCTCATTATCCTTTCCTTATCTTGAGTGAGGATCATTATACGAAATATTGCCCACAACATGTCGAGGTTACTAAGTTCCTGCAAGGGACTGGGACACCTCCTCCCCCGTCATCTTGTCACAACCATTTCCTTCTCACTAGTAGGCCCAATTGGTCATTCATGACCAACCTTCTCCCTCTACCACATCTTATGTACTTATGTGTATTGGTGACTCCAAGAAGAATTAAGTTGCAATCGCAACTCGAGCCAAAGATTATTCTCCTTCGAAAGATAAAGTTGATGATTCACCACCTTCGTTGGTTCAACATCCTCCACCAACTTCACCTCCAAACGGTCCTCTGCATATTGAACGATCGGGCCTAGATACAGTTCTTCGTCCTCCTCCCAAGGGCGTTGTTCAAAAGTTGTCATTTAATCCTCATAGACGTGTTGCCCAAAACTACAGTATTGTAGAAGACCTTGCGCAAGCACCTTCTGCGATGTCGGCCCTCGAAGTCCTTCAAAGTTGTGCTACTCAACGGAAGGCATTGTTAAAGTCTATTGGTGGAATTGATCCTACCGATACCAATTTGATAATCTTTGACTTGGAATATCATATTCCAAGGCTTCCTCCTCAATTAGTGTTTCAAATACAAGTTATTGTGGAAAATAAGAATATTTTTCAAACCATTATTGACAAAGGAGCCTCAACTTGCGTTATGTCTGTTACTTGTTGGAAATCCATTGGCTCTCCTTCCCTTACCGAGTCACACAATACTCTTAAGTATTTTAATGGTACAGGGTTCAAACCTTATGGTGGCCTTCCTTCATTGTCTATTATATTAGAAGGTAAAGCGGTTAATGTCGAGGTTGAGGTATTTGAAGCACCTCTTGATTACAACCTTCTACTGAGCTATATCTGGATTGATTCCATGTGCACAGTTGTTTCTACTCTTTTATGTGTGTTACGTTTCCTGCACCAAGGAAAATTCATTACAGTCGATCAATTGGCCTTCTTCAATTCTGATTCATGTACTAGCAACATGCCTTTCATTTTGAAAACACCTCCCGGTTATGAGAATGTTGGCATGGGTCTTTTAAAAGATTCAACGTTAATGGGTACATTTCCTATTCCACCACCCAATATTCCTCCTCCTTCTGTTTCCTCTATTAACACGATATTGACCTCTATTGGTGAAACCCCTGTGTCTTATGACCCATGGATAGTACTTAGCTCTGACAACTGTCTTTGTTAAGGCGAATGAATGCCTTTGATTCTGGTAGAATCAGCTTATCAAGTTATTTAATTGGCAAATCCTTATCCTCCTTCTCTCTGTGATACGTCTCCTGATCCATTTCATGTTATATTTCCCACTAATGAGATGATCATGACAGTCATGTCTATGGAAGATACTCCATGGGACGATGGGCATCATTGTTCTATTCGCTTCCTGGAACCTGAGACCATGGAGAGTTATCAACGAATTTCGACTATGTCTACCGTTGTTATAATTTCCTATGCTATTGAATAAACACACGATGTTTTGTATGAAGGGAACTTGGGTAATATTTCACCTATCGTCCCTCTTTACATTTTGATTAAACCTAGAGTCATGGAAAATTTTCACATCGGTGCCTCATGTTTTGTTGATGAGGTCCATACTTATAAATCCCTTTTACAAGAATTATGTGATGTTTTTGCCTGGAGTTATGAAGAGATGCCTGGTATTGATCCTAATATTGTTGTGCATGAGATTAAGACTTACCCAGATGCTAAATCCGTTTGAAGGAGACTTCGCCCAGTACATCCATGTAATGTTGTTTCTATTAAGCTTGAATTTGAAAAACATCTTAAAGTCGGATTTGTCTATCCTGTGGCTTTGACCGATTGGGTGTCCAATCTTGTTCCGGTTAACAAGAAACAAGGAACGATCTGTGTTTGTGTAGATTATAGGGATATAAACAAAGCTTGTCCCAAAGACAAGTATCAAACCCCTTTCGTTGGCCACATTATTGATGACTGTGTCATGAGTGAAATATTCTCCATGATGGATGGTTTCTTCTTCTATAATCAAATCAATATTTTTCATGTGGATCAACATAAGATTGTTTTTGTTTGCCCTTGGGGAACCTTCGCATACCGGAAACTACCTTTTGGTCTCAAAAATGTTGGTGCAACTTTTTAGAACGCTATCTATTACACTTTTAATGACATAAAGAAAATTGTACAACCCTATCTAGACGATCTATCGGTGCATTCTATGTGTCGTCAAGATCACCTGACACATCTATGGGCCATTTTCTTACGCTGTTGTTATTATCGCATATGATTGAATCCACAGAAATGTGTTTTTTGTGTGGAATCTGGACGAATTCTTGGTTTTATCGTGTCTATACATGGGATTAGAGTAGGCCCCTTAAAGGTTGAGGTTATCTTCAATTTACCTCCTCCTTCCACACTACTCCAACTCCAAATTTTGCAAGGGAAGGAAAACATTTTACGTCGATTCATTCCCAATTATGTTGAATTAATGAAATGATTTACTGGACTCCTCAAGAACGGTTACAATTTTGTATGGTACGACACTGCCAACAAAGCCTTTGAATCTTTGAAACTCACCTTAACTTGTACACCACTGTTGTTTCCACTCGATTATAGTCGAGATTATTTCCTATATTTAGTTGCTTCAGAATCTACCATTGCTATGGTTCTAGTCCAAGAGGATGATTCGTATGATGAACATGTTATATATTATTTGAGTCGGAGTCTCAAGACCACCGAAACCAAATACCTACATGTGGAGAAATTGGCCTTGGCATCAGTTCAAGCTGTTCAAAGTTTTCATCACTACATCTTATTACGCAGAACCACAGTCATTTCTGATTGCAACCCCATTCAACACATCCTTACTCGGAAATTGTTGGGGGGGGAATACTCTAAATGGATAGTTATTCTCCAAGAGTTTGATTTGGAATTTGAGTGTGCCAAGTCAAAGAAGTCTTTGGTTTTTTCTGAATTGATATGTGACCTTCCCTCTACTGAAACAGAAATTGTGGCAAAGGATTCCTTACCTAATGAATCTCTCTTTCTGATCAGTTATGACGACATATGGTATGGAGATATTATCATTTATCTCCAAACCCAAAATCTTTGGCCCGATCTTTCTAGTACAGATCATCATCGTATTCAATTTCAAGCCCGTCAATAAATTATCCTTGGTGATACTCTTTACCTCTGTGGTATTAATTCTATATTTCGACAATGTCTCACTTATGATGAAGCTGAGAAAGCTTTGAATGAATTTCACTGTGGAGCATGTGGTGTTCATATGTCTAGGTATTCCACTGCCCAAAAGATCTTACGAGATGGTTATTTCTGGCCTTCATTGTTTAAGGATTGCATTATTGTCGTCCAGAAATGCCATGCTTGTCAAACCTACAACCATAAAATCCGATCTCATCTGGCTCCCTTACACCCTGTAGTTTATGTTGGTCCATTCACTAAATGGGGCATTGACTTCATGACATGTAACCCTCACTCGGTTGGGGGGCATGGATACATTATCGTAGCCATGGATTATTTCAGTAAGTGGGCCGAGGCGATGCCTACATTTGATAATACTAGAAAAACTACAACGTTATTCATATTCAATCATATCATTACTAGATTTGGTGTCCATCAAGCCATCATCACTTATCATGGTAGTCATTTTCACAATTTCATGATGTCTGAACTTACCGATAAGTTGGGTCTTTGACATGAAAACTCAACCCCTTATTTTCCACGGGCCAATGGTCAAGTTGAAGCAATTAACAAAGTTCTAACTACTATGCTTTGACGAATGGTAGGAATTCACAAGTCAAGTTGGAACACGATGCTTTTCTCAACATTATGGGTCTATCAGACATCCATTAAGTCTGCCACGGGGTTTACACCTTTCCAATTAGTATATGGTATTGAAGTAATTTTTTCAATTGAATGTGAAATCCCACCCTTGAAACTAGTTGTTGAACTTCTCCCTAACACCTCAGTCGAAGAGGAACGTCTTTTGTATTTGATGCAATTAGACAAGACCCGTCGTGATGTTTCCTTAGTCACTGAAACTCAGAAAAATCGTGTCAAAGCTCAATATGACAAGCATGTCAAACCACGTGTATTTTCTAAGGGTGATCTAGTTCTCCTTTACGAACAAGATCGTGACTTACTAGGGGCCGATAAATTCGATCCCATGTGGTGGGGCCTTTACATTGTGAAATGAGTGTTGGAGAAAGGGGATTATGAGCTGGTAGATTATGATGGAATTCCTTTGAATGAACCCAAAAATGAGCTTTACTTGAAGAAGTACTATGCTTAAATCATTTTTGCATGAGTGTTGTGTATTTTTAGTGTATCATACTCTTGTGTGATTTACTGCTTACCTTGCATTGTGCTTTGTTTCTAGATGTCGGTGTCTTCCCTACCCTATATCGGTTTTGTTGATGGTGCTAGTCACAGTACTCAAAAATTAGTTTCTTCTGCTTGGGAAATCTATGCACCTAAGAATGAATTGATCAGTCTACATGGAATTTTCCTTGGTCGTGTAAAAAATAATAACGCAAAATACAGTGCAGTTATTGAGTTGTTAAATGATGTTGTTTCACTTGGCATCTGTCATCTCATTGTACGACTTGATTCACAGTTAGTAGTACTAAATTTGAGTAACATTTATTCCATATGAAGTCCTACTTTGTTACGGGTATATTTACGAATTCGCCTCTTGGAAAGACATTTTGATTATATCGAATATCAACACATTCCTAGATGTCTAAATACATTGACAGATGCATTGGCTAATTATGTGTTAGACAGACATTTGAGACATTTATAAATCCAAACACACTTTTTACAAAAACAAGTAAGCCGGTAGGAACTTTATATTTATAATGATAAAGTTTGCAAAAAGTGTTTGTCCTAAGACCAAAATATCAAAATGTGAAGCTCATGGATTCATGTACAAAAATAATCAAGGATGTTGCTTGTTGTAACAAGCGACTGCATGTGCTACTTTATGGATCATTCGATCGATGGATGCAGATACGCCCATTGTGTGGCGTTGATAGTGCCTAGGAATTTCATCCACCGTGGAATCAGGGACATTCATGGTTAGTCCCTCCAGGTTTTGATCAATAGTCTCGAGATCTATGGCAGCTACCCCTGGTACAACACCTCTCTCTCCCCGCCTCTAGATGGGATATGATCCCGGAGGAAGAGAAGGACCCACATCTGCATTATTGAGAGCACTTAATTAGTCTTGGATAGATAACACAAAAACATTTTATATAATTAAAATACCAAAAACATTGTATAAAAAAAAAAATCCTTCTTACCTATGTCTACCCACTGGCATCCATCAGGAAGATCTAGATCTAGATCCCCACGAAAATCTGTCCCAGCATATGCATAGTCTTCCACCATGAATAGTTGATTCCTCAATCATTGGAAGAAAAAATTGTCATGCTTGACGATGGGAACACCACCATGTCGAGCCATAAGATCCACCCACCTCTTCTTTTGTGAATTCTGTGGAGTGGGTATACCCCACTCCACTTGTAGATGTAGGACAGAAACCCTCTCCATAAAGAAGGACACCAAAATGGACCCGTATCCAAATTGTTTCAACCAACCATTTCAGCACTTTGTGAGTTGTTTTTTCATGCTTTTCAGGACACCCTCACACCAGTTGAAGACTCTGGGTTCCATGCACTCTAGCACATACTGAAAATGGATTTGCAAAGCCATATGAGGAGATGCACTCCCTGCCATGCGAGTAATGGTGTAAAGTATTGTCTGCAACGGTAAATCATGGACATCTCTGATGGCTACCTTGCCACTATTTTTTTCGGTACCTGGCACACATTGGTGGCAGACACAGTAATCCATAGGTTCACCTCCACCCCTGCTTCTAGTGAGCGATACCCATGAACCACAATGAGATAGCCCTGTCAGAAAATAGATATCCTCTATATCTATTGTGAGTGTCTGAACACCCACGCGAAAATCCTATTCGTTCACATCCCACATGTGAACCAAATACTCTAGCATCCTCAACTGGGCTCTCATGCCCTGAATCTTGAAAAACTTGAGTAACCAACATTGCCTTAGATCCATAATTGTCCTTGAGTCATTCCCAGCAAAATAATCCTCTTCTTCATTCTCTCGCTCATGCCACTCAAGCATCTTGACCAAGGAAATCCTGCCAAGGAACATTAAAAAAAGATTAGAAACATAAAAATTCTTTCCTGGGGTTTTTTTCTAGATGAAGTTTATCTTTTTAAATTTTTCATTACGATTGTTGCAGGCATGCACTTTCATGCAAAGAAACGTCATCGCACCCTTCCTTTAGGGTCACCTGCGACAATGCAATATCATCGCATTTCACGATATAGGGCACCTGCAACGATCTCAACACGCAAGTAGCCCCAAAAAATTGACCCAACACCCAAATTTAACCAATGGAAACAAATTTTGAAACCATGAAAAGATGAAGAAGAAGAATATTACTTGTTTGACAAGGACGGTTCGCAAAATGATCCACCACACGCTCCGCAATCAACAGTTGAAATTCGGGGAGAAAAAGGGATTTGGAGCACTATTTGGGTAAATTTGCAAATGAAATAGTAAAATGGTGTTTTGGGCCTATTTTATTGATTTTTACCACTTTTTATTTGCAAAATTTTATTATTTTTATATTTTATCCATGCCCTAAAGTATAATAAAATTGGCAAAGTGTTGACTTTTGCAAATTAAAAGGTCTAGAGATGAGACGTTTGAATAGGGGTCCACCCTTTTTTATTTGTTTTTTCATATTGTTTATGTACAGGGCTTTTAGGGTTTTTTCAGTAAAAGCTCTAAGAAGAGTCTTAATTCTTTCTCACCCTCGTGAAACCATGAGAATGTAATCGAGTAATGTTTTATCATTTTCTTGAACTCGCATTGGTAACAAGAAAAATGAAACCTATAGAGTATCCTTTAAGCTCTTTTCAAGCTCCCTAAACATGAAAAGATGGCCGAGCGACTTTGTTCTTTTCACGCTCGTAAAAGTATTTGAAGAAAACATCTGATGAGTGGTAGGTTATCTCTTTTTCCGTCTCGTCAAATTAACTTACGAAAAAGGACATGATGGAGTGTGTTTTTCAAACTCTCTAAAAATGAAAAACCCTTGAGTTTTCTCTCTTTGGACTCATTAAACAAACATCGAAAGACCCATATGGGATCGAACCACTCCTTCATAGGGTTCGTTAAACATACTCTGAGGGACTCGTTTGAAGGATGAGCTTACATTGACAAGCATATGTTATCCTCCTCAAGCTTGCGTAAAAATAAATAGGTACTCGCCAGAAATGGTGGGGGGAAGTTGGGAAAGAAATGTGTCTCTGTATTTTTTTTAGTGGCAGTAATAGTCTATCTTGAACATGAAACCCCCCTTCATCATTGTATCCGGGTTGGGAAATCTATTTGTCTCTCAATTGACCATCCAAAAGTCCATGTGTTGGGTCCTCCTTGAGTCAATTTTTCCAATACAATTGTTTTGTCGTCCATATGTTCAAGAGAATTCCAACCTAAACAAGCCTTCTATTGAGTCGACCATCTACAGTTATAAATTTTCTACCATGTCAGCCTTCCCTGTGTCAGTTTTGAATCACTTCATACTCTTATCTACAAATTTGTTACATATTTCATGTCATTGATGGGGGATACATCAAGGCCCTCCTATGACGAGTCTTTTCCTTTCGACTTCAACTCATTATCCAAGAAAAATATTTAGAAATCATTTAGTACCTTAGAGCCTGAATGCCTCAATGGCAGGTTTCTTCGCTTTCAACAGTGGGTTCACATCATTGACCCCTGATTGGAAGATTCCATCAAGTGTTCGACTTCAACTCATTTATTCACATTCGTTGGACTATACTAGAGTAGCTTGGGAGTCATTGACATCAATGGTGATTTCCCTCGCACTTGTTAACGGTTTTCATTAATGATTGGTAATCAAGTGGTTTCTACCATGTTTGACTTCGACACCTGTAATCACATGGTTAGATTTGTATTTAGAGACGATGGAAATGAAGACTCTGGATCTCATCATCTTGGTCCAGGTTGTGACGGAGTATTCATAAGTTTGTACCGACACATATATTGATTGTGTATGTCTCGTGGCTATGTCTGAATTTGAATTCTTTTAGAGCATAGATCCACAGTGTATTCATGGTGCCTATGCTAAATCATGATGACATGGATCCACAGTGTATATTTACTGGCCATGACTCACTTGAAACTTATGATTAGAGTCACTTGTAGTCTGAGCATGGGAATGCCTTCCTCGGAATATGGTATATTATTATGCAGATGCTTGATTTTTTGCAGGTTCTTGATCAATGTGCTCCTTGTTTTCGACACACACATTCTACAAAGTATTTCAGTTGTCATGAGTTCCAGCTTCATACGTTGGGGGGAATTTTGTTACACATTATTTTGGTCACCTCAGTGATCAACTAACAACATGTTTTCATGTTCCCTGAAAATATTAAAAGATACTTTCTCCAAGAGAAAAGTGGTTTTCTTTTCCTATTTCAAAAACCATAACAAGGAATTTCATCGCATCTTGATGTATGCATGGGGTGCGACGATGCCTGATTGTCGCACTCTGCACTAAAACTGGACTGTGATGTCATCGCATGTTGCCTATACATAGTGTGCGATGATGCTTAAAGCATAGGAAAATTAAAATTTCATGAATGTTCTAAAAGGGAATCTTCTAGAAGATGAGGTGGCCTTCGATCGATTTGGATCTTACTCGCTTCTCATATTTAATGGGTGTTGGCATAGGGGCATACCCAGGGTTCAATGATTCAATAGCACACCAACAAAACCCTAACTACCAGCCATTTCGGCAACACCTGCGAAGAAGGCGAAGTCTCACCCGAGGTAGAGACAGGGGGGTTACAGGACTCATGTGTCTGTAACCAATATGGGACACAGATCTGTTATAGCAACACTTCACAGAGTATTCTATTAACACTACAACATGATATTCATTAACTCATTATCTTCATTAACATCGCAGAACAACACCCTAAGATATATCGGCGCAGTAACAATAAATATTAAGTACTTCAACCACTTAGCACATAGCAATGATTTATATCCAGCATTCATTCATAAAGCACAAGTAAATCACTAAGAAACATCAGATCTATCCATTATACATAATAACAAAATCAGTAAGTAGATAAATGACAAACACAACATAGCACAAAGCACACCAAAGACACGAGATATACGTGGTTCACCCTAGTGTGGGGCTACGTCCACCAACTTCTTTGTCATATTTATTATTCTTATGAATCTTACATTCATCCGCTCCTATGCACTAAGCCACAGATCCAAGCTTCGCATCGGACAGGATATCTGCGCACTGAGTGCCAGATCCTCCTTCCCACAACTAGGTCAAGGCACAAATCCAACTTCTCTATCAAGCATAGAGCCTTACATACACAATTTGTTGCACTAAGCAACCCAAAACTACTTACACTTAGCTACCAAGACTTCACTTCTTGTCTCTATCTATTTCTACCATACGTTCTTATCTATTTATACTTTTACATTTCCTTACAAAAGGGCCTAAACATGGGTAAACCCATGGGCCAACATCCCATAACCCAATACAAAAACCCTAATGAACCCCTTGTTGGGTCCACATAGCCCACAAAACAAGTGAGATCCACGATCTCATCTCCGCCATGGTGCTCCATCTTCGACCAGCCTGTCGAAGTCCAAAAAGTGGTCCAAACCTGACCAAGGTTTCCTGAAAACTTGGTCGGGGGCCAACAGTGGGATCATCCTAATCTCCTCATCCATCTCCCTTTCACACTATATAAAGAGGGATCTCTCATGGAAAAGGCTAAGGTTGAATAGGCTAAGATTTGCATGGATAGTTCTACTACAGATTATGCTTCAAAACTTTGCTTTAGTTCTCCAAGTCAGATTGTGGATCTTCTTCATCCAAGGCATTGGAGCAAAGGTGTGTGTGTTGGAGAAAAGATCCATTGAAAGGGGACCTTGCAACATCAAGGCATGGGTTGTATTCTCTACTTTCCATTTAATATAATGCAGCAATACATTTCTTCCCTATAAAAGTGTTTTAACTTTTATTGTATAACTCCTTGATCTTATACATAGAATTCAGTGGAATATATATATCTGTGGTTTCCCTCTTTGTTGGTTTGTTCTTCTTAGATAGGCTTACCATTCTAGAAAATCAAATAAGGAGTTACAAGGATGACACTAGCGAGGATCAAGCATTGTTTAAAAGGTGTGTCACTTGTACCTCTCTAAACTAGTTTATATGACAATGAAGTTTAAGGTGAAGTATGTATTATGTCTTGTTTTGTTCTAGTTTCCTGGGGAAGTTAGGGAGATTTGTTTGTGTCCTCACTTACCGATTACTCTGATAACACACTCAATGAAGATATTGAATCTTGGCATGTTGATTTGGGATGTTCAACACATATGATATCTCAAGAGGAGCTATTTACTAGAATAAATTATCATTATTATGGTAAAGTAATATTTGGTGATGATAGTGCTTCATAAGTTAAAGGGAAAGGTACATTGGAAATCCTAGCATTGAATGGAAAGAAGAAGTTAATTGATGATATTTTATTGACACTAGCATTGAAGAAAAACCTACTTTTTGTAGGACATATTGTTGGAAACCTAATCCAATGGGGTTATGGTATTAGTCACTTGAAGGAATGTGAAACATCAAGTGATATTGTAACAATCATTGAGAGTACAAAACACCTAATGGAAGATGAATACAAACTTCACAAATCATGTGCTTATACATGTATCATATCAATGAAAAAATGCAACTCACTCTTATCTTTATTTTTCACATTCCAAGAATGGTATCAGAGCGTCTATAGTTTTTAGGGCCTGAAGAAAGTTATGGTATTTGTCCATGGCATCTTGGTTTAGTCATTGATTATCTACTTTGAGCATTTCAATCTCTTTCATACCAAAATGTTCCTCTTCCTACACATCTACAAACCATCTTCCTCCAATTCTACTTTATTCCCTCTAGTCAAATGTTTCTTTGGGTCAGTCTGCAATTAGGGTTTCGTCCAAAATAAAATCTTCTCATCTGTGTGTTCGACCACTACACGGCTTCACTCATATATAAAATTTGGAATGAATTCATTACCTGGAATACATTTAATCTATCGGTTGGACCTATTCATTACTTCATCTCTATCATGCATTCCTTCGCTCTACGTTACTCTATTTGCAATCTCTGTTATCCTTTGATTCCAAGGTTTGGACATGCCTCTCTTGCCACATGTTGAAAATATCTCCTCATCACCTACAAACACAGATCATTTTCTCTCTATGAAAACCCGATGCCTCAACTCTCTAATGTTGTGATTCCTTTCTAGTTGAATATAAAAAAGACGAAGAACAAGTTGCAGCACATTCCCATTGGTGACACTATAATCATTGATCAATCTAGTTTGGTGTAACTCTGGCCATGAATCTCGATAATTGGACTTGAGTTGTTCAGAGAAAAAATCCTTGCATTGCCCAAATGAAGCATATACATCAGAGGCATTAAGAGAAAACAATATTTGAAATGATCGGGATTCGTCTATTGATATGTGAAGCATTGGATATATGAAGTGATTAGTTGAATATTTATGTTTGTTAAACAACTTTATGGTTAATGGCTTCCTTCTGACTCTTTGATGTAATGTGAACTTTGCCTGACATTTTCCATAGCTGAGAAGATGCAAATATTAGAAAGTTATAGAAAGAACGGGTACAACTCGCTATAATCGTTAATGGTCATCACATTCTCGGAAGTTATCAAAACGAAATTGGAAATTGTATGAATGTGAAAGAGTCAAATGATTATTTTGAGGACTTCAAGGAGGCCACCAAACTGGGGGCATCTAAATCCACCATAGTTGAGATGAGTCCCTCTCTTACAACTAGGAACCCCTAACCATTATCATCCCAAACCTCTTAATTTGTGATCAAGTTTTAATCCTATGTAAAATCAAGGGACAAAAAGGGCCCTACATAAAAAAAATTGTAGCAGCATTGGATTGCATCTATGGCTCTGCTCACATTCACTCCCATATTTTGTATAATTTTGTAATCCTCAACATGTCCTAGTATCCTGGAAACCCTAATTTGTTGAGATAATTGTTCGATGAAACAAAGTGACCTCAGTGGAAGACAAACTGATCGTTAGCTCTGTATAGACCATTAGCATTCCTCACAGGGCAAGAGAACTCCAACATTTATCTTCAAAGGTCTACATGTCAGGTTCCTTGGCCTTCTCCATACTTGGATTCATTTGGAGAGGAGGACTATTATATGAATAGTGGAAAACCCTTATATCTGAGAAAGGAGAACTACATTGCTCTTATGAACATGGTGGTCTCTCAGGGGCTTGATCACAATGCTCTTATGAACATGGTGGTCTCTCAGGGGCTTCTTCAGACAAAAAGGGACATAGTGTTCATGATTTAGCTTTAAATTTTTACTCCAGTTTCAAAAGATATGTAGTTTTTTGTATATTGCTACAATGTTGAACTCATTTTCTAATGAATTGCATTTATTTTCTACATAATGGAGACTTAAGTGAATACAATATTATTTACCATGAGGGCCATTTGTATTGTATTGATGTCTCTTAGTCTATAGACCTTGATCATCAATGTGCATTAAAATTTTTGCTTGAGGACTAACTTCATGTCTTGGACTTCTTTAAGAAAAATGAAGTAGAAGTTATGGATTTCTGTGAACTTTTTCACTTCGTGGTTGATTCCTCTATTATGGATGAAGATATCGACGATTAGGGGTATGCAGTCATATACAAAGGAGGAAATTGTTGACTCTATTTTTTGTTGAGTCCTTCAAAACATTAGATCAAGTTCTACTAAATGCACCTATGGGAGTTTGCAATGTACTTCACAAGAGTAGAAACCTTTGAAGTTTGAAAAAATATAAAAGCCTATGAAAATTTGGGACGATTCACAGTGGTGCTAACATTGGCAACTTCCAACGATGAATTTTTGTATAAATCTATTGATTATTCTTTGATCATTATTGTGTTTTTAATCAGATTTGATAAATGGGTGCATTTTCAGTAGCATCCGACACCCTCCATTTGTTGAGTTTGCATTTGATTGTTAAAGGGTGGAGTTGCAAGAAACCCTATGATATCTAATTTTATCTCTATATGATTAGAATGGACGAACTATTAGAGCTATTGAATACTCTAATACTCTCTTATGTGGAAAATACAGTACCACTAACAAATCAACTTTGCAATCTATTGTAACTTGATTGCAAGTTTTGTAAGCCAAAGTAGTATTGTTGCAAACTCAGACTCGACTTATTCACGATGCACTTGAACGAAAGAATCTTCGACATTTTGAACTATTCCTTGTTCCGAAAAACCCTCTTCTCAAAGAAGATGATGATGTCAATTCATACCAATAGCCAATGCAGGAGAAATTCAAGTGAAAATAAAGTTCAACTTCTTCTTTCCAAGCCAATCATCAGACCTTGGGAAGAAATCAAGCATAGAACCAGTATAGAAAGGAAGTGACCTTTCATATTCTATATTATACCAAACTGATCCAATTCCAGAGTGTTTTATTGCTTCAATAAATTTCACATTCACCTACTCCAGTTCAAGAGAAGATTATGAAATGCCAACATTGTCAGCACATTGGCCACATGGAAGATCAATTCTTTGATATTCATCCTTGCGAGCATTATGGAAAACACAATTATCCTTCGAAGAGATGTTCCAAATGCAAGAAATTTGTAAGAGTAAAGAACCACTATGGGTGGATCACTTCTTGGTGATGGTCATCAACAATCAAGAAGATATCTCAGTCATACCGTAGAATTCATTCTCAAGTATTGACGCATCTTGCAATGAAAGGATTTGCATCTTCTCACCTTGTACCCAACAGGGGGGAACAACATCAATGATTGATAGTCAAGCTTCAAGTTTATAATTCTTATCAATCAAGTAGTAATAAGTGAGCATGACAATCGAGAGTGATTTTGTTTGTGGTCATTCGTAAACCACTGGATTGGTTTGTAGTTTTCCTTAAACCTCCACTTGGTAGAATACTTTCAACTTCTGCTACATAACAACTTATGTTCATCTTTAAACTAGCATTCGAGAGAACTTCCAATTAGCATAATACATCAGCTTCCATCTTCTAGCTAACTTAGGAAATGTTTTGGGAACCATTGATCCCTAAATCCAAGTTCAGCGTTTGTGGTCATCCGTAAACCACTAGATTGGTTTGTGGTCTTCATTAAACCACCATCACCATTTAGTAGAAGATATCAATTTCTACTAGACATTTGGTTTGTGGTCATCCCAAAACCACCAGATTCAGAGAGTGTATCCAGCCATCAATAGTTTTCCACTTCAATATTTCAGCTGCATACTTCAATATTTTATCTCTCACCTTGGACTCATATACACCCCTTCAGATTAAGGGGGGGGATGTTGGAAACCTAATCCGCTAGGGTTATGGTATTAGTCACTTGAAGGAATGTGAAACGTCAAGTGATATTGTAATCGGCATCGAGAGTCCAGATACCTCTTGGAAGACAAATCCAAAGGTCACAACTCATGTACTTATGCATGTATCATATCAATGAAAAATGCAACTCACGTTTATCTTTATTTTTGTGTTCCAATATAGATGATGGTGCAAAACTACAAGTTAGTGTTTGATAACAAAAAGTGTTTAATCATGGATAAGTTGAATAAAAATGCAGTTGTAGCAAGAGGATAAATGATTGAAGATAGGATTTTCAAGTTTACTTTTTCTTTGAGCAACTTACAAAGTTTGAAGGCTATAGAAGAAGTGAATAGCAGACTTTGGCATTTGAGAATGAGACATTTGAATTTCCAGCACTTGGTATTGTTAAGGAAGAATAACATGGTAAATGGACTTCCTTATATCAAAGTTAATGATGATATTTGTGAAGAGTGCATATTTTGTAAGCAACACAGGGAAAGCTTTTCAAATATAAATTGGAAGGTGTTGATCTTAAAGAATGTTTTACGGTCTAAGTCAAACTCACGAGGATAAAATCCCCCTGCATTTTTAAATAGGTGGTACTCCTCTATGTTTGTTTGAAAGATGCTGCTAATGTTCTTAGATTGGGTTGTCAAAAGGGGGAATGCTAAACAACAAACCCCAAATCCTTTTTTGCTTTAGTTTTTATATAAAATGGTTCTTGATAACTAGATTTCTCCTTGAGTGCAACATTTTCCTAGAATGGACCAAACAGATTTTCAATAGTAAAAAGATAAAGAAAGGCTTCAATATCAAAATAAATATATGCTCAGATTCATTATAACATCCCTATGAAACATATGCAAGAAAAATATACAACCATATTTTCTCACAATAAAAAGAGGAGTGAAGTGGGGTTGATCACTTTGGAGAACTTTAAATGAGTATGGCATTTAAAAATGAAAAAGTATATGATGAGCACACTCCAGAAATATCATACTCGTAATTCTCAAAGTCTAGGAAATCATTAAATTTATGCCTCAAAATAGTTCTCTAAGGATTTTAATACATGAAATATGTTTCACATTACAAAAAAATTCAGTAAATGGATTGACTAATTGTTACGAGAAAAATCTCTCTATGGTTAGGGGTAAACCACAATAGACGGAAATGACTGCAGAAAACAACTATATTCTCAAGTATGCTATATAAACAAATATGCTAGCAAGACAAGATAAAAGGCCTACCTCGTCTAGACGTTTGATCAAGTCCATCGTTGAGCACTTGACCCAAAGAAATATACATGTAACTAGTCCTCAACAACCAAGAAAAGAAAGCATATGGTGATAATATATGATGTTAGCACATTCAATAGCATAATCCATTAATATACATAAAAAAATACGCCCATGGAATAATAATTAAAATATTTGCAAGATATCAATTGGATGGGAAAAGAGTATTTCTGTTAATATATGATCAGCAGAAGTGAAAAGGTTACAGACTTCCATGTCGGCACGGTTCGGAACCGCGAAACTAATGGTAAAACAAAGAATCTCTGATACTAATTGACAAAACATACATAAGAACAACAACATGGAGGCAAAGGCTCACTAGCCAACACTCTATGTATTCACACCAATGTTACATATTTATAGTACAATGGGTGATGCCACCTCATAGAGAGATTTTCTCTAGATCCTAAAATCATGCATGATGACTAGGCTAGGAAATATTAACTAACTCATTAATCATAACTTGAGGATATATTACTAATATCCTAAATGAATAATACAAATATAGGTGACAATTTAGACTTAGTGATTGGTAAAGTTAAGCCATAGGCTAACAATCCCCCCCTCAATCACAAGTCTGATCAATAATACCAGCAATAAAGCATAAACTGGTATCAATTCTAAGTCTTCATACTGAAACTCTTGAGTTGAACCTCAATGAAGAAATGCTTGAAAACCCACCAATCTGGATGTTGAATGGTTCATCTGAAATGAACTGGAAGAGAGCTGAGATATGGAAGTGAACAACTGCAATATCTTAACATTTCCTGATTGCTTGACAATTTGATCATTTTGCCAAGTATTTGAGCTAGAAGAATCTGATTTCTTCTACTAATTGGTGAAGATGTAGTATCACCATTCTAATAGCAGTGTATCATTGAAGTGCTCTATGAATATGTGGTTTGGGATGACCACTAACCAATTGTTACCATGTATCTGATGGTTTTTGGATAACCACTAACCAATCTTGACACTTTTAGGTGTCCAACAACATCCCAATGTATATTGTATATGATTCAATTGCAATTCATTGAAACATAATCCTGTCAAAGTCTATCATCTCTAGAAAATCTCACTATGTAATCATGTGAGCCAGGATGCATGCAATTTGTTCACTTAATGTAAACTCCAATCTGATGAGAGAGAACCAAGAGAAGTGAATCAGCTTCTATTCTGACACATCCCTGAAAATGCCTGACAACTTAATCAAATTCCAAGCTGCAATGCAGAAGGATCCTCTTATCCTCTGCTAGGTCAAATGACCATCTATGTGAACCATACGTCCACATCATTGCTCTCAAAATAAAAATCAATATGTATGATTCAAATTAAACTTATTGAACCATAATTTTGCTAAAATTTGTCATCTACAGACCGTGGTTTCCCATTTGGAAATTTCATGCCCATCTGGCATACTTGATGTTTGTTGTTGTCGAAACTTTCTATCTAACAACCATCTTTAATTCCATCATCAATTCCCCCCTTTATCAGTTGAAAGGAGAGACCACAAGTGGTTTCATGAACCATCATCACTGGAATTTTGAACTCCCCCCCTTAAGGTGCATGAGAGTTTCATCATTGTACTCCCTCCTTTGACGCTCAAGAGAGTACCATACTTGTTCCATTTGAGTACAACACAAAGTGGGCATGCAGAAAAAAAAACATGTTATCTCATTCTGTGAAGGCCATGCTCGAAAGCTACGCCATAAGGGGACCACTTATGTGAGGTACAAAAATGTTATGTGCTACAAGATTGGTCTTTACTCGAGATTGAATTATTCGGTAAGACTTATATAATCGCTTGGTTTTTTATGACCACTGCCAAGGATCAATCCACTCATAGTGAATCTTCAATCTTGCAGGTTTCTTCGGTGTTGAACATCTATCTGAAAAATGGTTATGCTTGCCACAATGATGGAAAGGATGGAGATCAAAACAATGATTCTCCTTGTGACCAACTCGATTGCAATGTTGATAATTCGCATTTTGATGTTGAATTGGAACAGGTGAAAGTGAATCTTCTTAAAGGAATCTATCACTTTGGAACTGGATTGGTTTGGAAAAATCAAGAATATGAAAGGTAACTTCCTTGTCATATCCAAGTCATGTTCTATTCTTGTTGTAGATGATTTATTCTCTGATGATGGCCTTGGAAAGAGTATTTTGAACCTGTTGCTTTGAAATCTGTGGAAGTGGATTTACTTCATGTTGTTGCAGCATTGAAAGGTTTTCTTCACTAAACTCAAAAGAAAACACTTGAAATGTAGGTTCATGAATAGATTCAACTTCATCTGAATTTGTATCACTATGTTGTTCCTTCACTGACTGTTGATCAAAATCATCACCATCATCATCTTCATCATCATAGAGAGGGTTGTGCTGAACAAAAACTAGTTCAGAACACTTCACTGGTTGTTGAGTTTTCAAATCCCTGATTTCATCATTCAATAGTTGGGATAGAGATTGAAGAAGTCTAACTTTATCTTGCGTCACTTGCAAACAAGTTAGCATTGATTGAAGATTTACTTTGTTAAATATCACTGTGTTGTCTTCAGTGATGTTTATTAGAGTGTTCAATAACTCTAATAATTCTAGATTTTGAGCCATTTCAAAAACAATAAATGAGGTCTCCTTGTACAGGTAGATCCTGATTACAATTTGAATCAACAGAAGAAGGCTTATCTGCAACTCGCTCACTTGAATCGCTCACTTGAACTTCACGCTCGCTTGTACTCGCTCGCTTGAACTTTTATTGCTTTCTTCCAAGAAGTTGAGGGTGTCGGTTACCACCAAAAATGCATCCCAAAGACTTGATGTTTACAATGATTTGAGTTTCAAGTACTCAAACTTGTCAATTTCGACTCAAAATGACAATAAATCTTGGGTGTCGGTCTCAGCCAAAAATGCACCTTATGAAAAATTTAATTCAACTCAACTTGATTTCAAAAAAACAAGTAAACTTATAAAAGGACTATTTGCAAGTTATAATGAATTCTAATTTTGAAGTTGAATTACTCTTCAAATTTGAATGTGTTGTCGATGTGTTTGAGTCTTGTTCTCCTTTGATTACGAGCTTGTCTTGTTCATTGTTTGAGTATTCTTTGTCGATTCTTGATTTGCACTACTTTTGCTTGAATGCATGTGCGTGAGTAGCATTGTGCTTGAGCTTGTGTTTGTTGCGTTAAATACTAAAATTGTAAGTTTGTTTATGTCAAAACTACACAGTAAACAATATAAACCTCCATGAAAATTTCACCACAACACACTATGCAAAGTGTACCTAAGATCCCCTTATTCAATTTCAGGCGGATCTTGGACACAAGAAAAAAAAATGAAGCAATTTTATTATGAGTATCTCTCTTATGAGACCAAATACAATGGGAAAGCAACAATGTATTTTCTCCTTCGCAATTCTTTGACAAAAATTTTAATTCATAAGATTTCACTTATACTCTCAAAGACTTAAGAAAACAATAAATTTATTCTCAAGAAATGAATGTCTTACAACCTCCCATAAAAAAGTCAATTCATCACTCACTTCTCATTCTTAAAAATATAATGGACATCTCTCACTCTTCTCAAGAAATGAATGTCTTACAACCTCCCATAAAAAAGTCAATTCATCACTCACTTCTCAATCTTAAAAATATAATGGACATCTCTCACTCATGCTCAGTCTCATTATGATTACTCACCTCCCACATGAAAATATCTTTAATTCTCTTTAACTCCCCCTTTATCACTTTTATATAAAAAGTGAAAATATCATAAAGTAGTAATACTTCAAATTAATTTTAGAAGTAAATTACTTTAAAAAATACTTTCAAAACATATCTGAATCTCATTATGATTACTCACCTCCCCATAAAAACCTCTTTAGTTCTCTTTAACTCCCCCTTTATCACTTTTATATAAAAAGTGAAAATATCACCTCCCCCTGAAAACCTCTTTAGTTCTCTTTAACTCCCCTTTATCACTTTTATATAAAAAGTGAAAATATCATAAAGTAGTAATACTTCAAATTAAATTTATAAGTAAATTACTTAAAAAAAAATTCAAAACATATATGAATATGCTTTGTATATCCCTTTTACATACCACTCTTAAACTTTTAAAAAATGACTTATTAAAATGTGCGCATAGTTTTGTCTTATTCATGGCATGATTTTGGAATGTATAATTACTTCACCAATGTTCATGTAAACACTTTAAATAAGATGCCATTCTAAATAAGTGCTCGTACCTTTTTAAATCCGTGAGAGTGGGGACGTTCAGAAAATCGAGTAAATCTTTGAGAAAATCACTATTGAGTCGATTGTTGGAAGGTGATACGAACGCAACTTGAGAGCATGTCTGCGCATAAATGGGTGTGATACAACTTCGTTGAGGGAACTTCTTTTAGGCGTTTGAATTCATCAATCACTTCTCTCCAATCAACACCAGAAACACATAGCAATCAGACCCATTCTGGTATGTCTAGAAACTAGTCTGGACTCATTTGCATTCCCCTTCACAATTTATAGAATGTGTTTCTTAGGGCGTGTGAGAGCAGGAGAGAATGTTGAGAGAGCATAATTCATGAGTGCAGATCTATGGCACGTGAGAGATGGAGGACGTGTGTTGTTGATGATTGATCTGGGTTAAATCATTGGTTGAACCGAGTGCTCAAAACGTTGAGCAGTATTTTCCACCATTTCATCCTCATCCCCACGATCTTTAAGATTTCGATTTGTTGGGCGAATTACATATCCGATTTGTTGAGTGAATAGCAGATCCGATTTTGCTGGAAGCCTATCACTGTGCTAAATTTCACTGAGGGTTTACCAAAGAATAAATAGATCATTGGGTTGATATGTTGATTTGTGGCGGTCGCGGGTCCACCTTCTTCGTTCTTCTCCAAGTCAAGCAGATGGAATGATGAAAGACAGACTCTAGAAAGCTTACAATGATTTTGGCATGGGAATATGTTCAGAGTTAAGTGCAGAGAATTATATCAAGAGAAGAGAAGGACAACCATGCAGTTCAAAGTTTTTGTAGCAGATTATAAAATAACATGGATTGGAAACAAGAAACAAGAACTTGCACCCATCTGGTTGTTAGAATATAATGGATGTGCTCGTTTAACCATAGACAATATCACTACTGTCACCCAACCATAGGCCGAAGCCATCCCCGAGCAACTTAACCTTGACAGGGAATCATTCCAGAAGAAAACCCTAGGCTAGATAGCCAAACAAAGGGTGGCACACCTTTCTCCAAGGATAGCGCACCAAGAAAGAGCTTATCAAAGAGTCCAAACCATAACCAAGAGATAGTCCAAGCCAAAACCAAAATCTGCTAGCTGCAGCAGCTGCAACGGCAGCTCTCCTCCAAACTTACACACAAACTGGCCAACTGCAGTACACACAAGTGTTGCTTCTGCAGTTCTGAGAATGTCTGCCAGAATGAAGATTGGCCTCCTGTATTTATACCAAATCTGGCAAACTGCCTGGGCCGACTTCTCATTCTGGGTGCCTATTTACTTAGTATATAATATTTCCTTTAGCCGACTTCTTCTCTTGGAGGCTAATAAAATAATACAAGTTATCCTCTTGAGTTGAGTTATCTTCTAGGGTTATTAGCCAACTAATTAGGGTTTCTTCTTGCTTCCCAAAATATTCTATTCTCGTCATGATCCGGATTATTTTCGACATGAAATGAGATCGGAGATATAATAAAGAAATGCACAGAGATATCGCATATATTCAATAATATAATAGAAATATATCAGAGATGCAACCATAAACACAGATATACAGTAATACATGATTTTTATTAATGAAATAAATGTACAGAGACTGTAAAATACAAAGTGAAAGACTCGATAGAATGGTGGCAACTTATCTTTGAGAAGAGATGTGATGGCTACTCGCATTCGCAAGAAGATGATTACAATGAGGCTCTGAAGGCCTTTTTACAATAAATAGGAATGCCAAAATTCCTAGACATCCAAAAACCTAACCCTAGGAGATGAAGCACCAAAAGTCATGTGGGCCCCGTTTGGGTAAGTTAGTACATCGACTTCCCGGGGTCGTAACTTTTGCATACGATCTTCGTTTTAGGCGTATGATAGCTCGTTGGAAAGGTATCATCGAGGAGATTCATTTTGGAGGCTCAATCATGCCTTTGACTATCATTGAGAACTTTTACCTTGAAAAACCTTCATTTGGGCCCTCAAAATGGCCCCGGAAGTTAAAAACTACTAAAAATAGTAAATTGTCAAATTTGCCAGAAAATTGTTTTGAGCCAGTCGAAAAAGGTGGGTGGCCACTGATATCCACCTAGATCAATCCTCCCTCCTTAGGAAGAAATGGTCTCAATTGCGTTGAGTTCCCGGGGGAGAGGGAAAAGCGTTTGTTGAATCTGCATCTTAGTGAGCTGCTTGCCTTTATGGAGATGTCGCGCTGCTCAGTTTGTGGAAGTCTGTCATGAACCTGTTGAGGCTGAGGTTGTTCAAGAAGTCGGGCTACATGAGAGGATGGTGTGCAGAAGGAATCTTTTCGTTTTGCTGCAACCTTTTCGACCTGCTTCTATTGGATAGAATGTGCTTGGGGCGAAGTTGTAATGGTTGCAATGTCCTTCTGTTCCCATTTTGAACAGATTGTGAAGAAGATGAATTTTGCAGTATGAGATACTACCTTGCGGAACTTTTTAGGTGGAACAGTAGTTGGAACTACCTCTGGTATTCTGTAGAGATGACCCCCTAGAGAAACAATGACACTGCGGGGTCGAGACTCATAAACAGCATGGCACTTCCACATATATGGTTGGCCCAAGAAAACATCACATACATCTAGTGGGGAAACATCACATAATACCTCATCCTTGAAGGGTTGGATGCCATATGACAATCGACATTGCTGGCTGACATGAAGATTTCGTCCTTGGCAAAGCCAGTCGATGTTGTATGGTTGCAGGTGTGGTGTTGTCGACAATCCCAACTGTTTGATGACATCTGCTGAGATGAGGTTCTTCTGGTTTCCGCTATCAACAATAAAATGCGGTGGGGTCCCCTTCACCCACATCTGTGAATGAAAAAGTCACTCCCCCTCTTCAGGATCTGTTGGTTCTTCTGGTTGAATTGTTGCATTTGCAACAATAGCAGTGGGGTCTACGTCAATGATCTGTCCTTTACCAGTATTTTCAGAATCATATTTTGAATCAGGGTTCGACTCCTTGTCTTTGATCTCAGCCACGAATGACTGTTTTGAGTGACATTCATCGGTGTTGTGCTAGGGGCTTTTGTGGAAATCGCACCATTTTACGGTGTCCTTCTTTGTCTTCCCGTGACCCTTCTTTTCATGTGGCTTAGACTGGTTTTCGGGAGACTGTTTGTTAGGGACGTCTTTGTCATACTTTGGTTGTTGCGGATTTGCAGAACCAAAATCCTGTTTTTTCTTGTGCTTAAATTTCTGCTCGATTTTAACATCATATCGATAGGCAGCACCGAGTGATGAGATGTCCAGAAACTCCATTTCAGTTTGGATGTATCTGTGTAGAGCCCCACGGTATTTCAGAACCAAATGTCATTCGAAGTCTTTGATACCCATCTTGGTGCACAAGGTATGGAAGGTATTGGTGAACTCTGGAACTGCTTGGCCCCTCTCTTACTGCAGTGTGGTCCATCTCATGCACTGGTCCTCATAGTTTCCAATAGGGTAATATTGTTCCTTTACCACATCCACAAAAAAATTCCAAGTGGGATCGGCCCCATATATTTCAGACTCCTCTGTGGAACTCTACTCCCAATAAGTTTCCCACCAATGTTTGACATGGGGGAGAGCTTTAAGGAGTGCGAAGGTGATATTTTCTTTGTCGAAAAATTTGTGAACAGAGAAATAACCTTCTAGCAGATTTAACCATTTGTCTAGGGCTTCTGCATCTATCTATCCTTCAAATACAGGAATATCAAAATTAACTTGTACCTTGAAAGGCAAGGTGTCTCCAAAGTGGTCGCTTGTTGAAGATGCGCCTGTTGCTATCGGCAGGCATTGAAGGATGTGGGAAAAATTCTCCATCATTTCGTCCCTCTGTCGCGTGAGAGCTTGCTCAAGCAACAGACTGATAGGATCGTCTACTCCATCGTTTTTATTTTCTTCCGCCATTGAGGGTTTCTTGGGTGTGCAAGAGCAATTTTCCTAAAGAGAGACAAGCTCGAGACCCAACTTGCTATACTCAGACCTCGTCGGGGACATGCACTAGAAAAAATGACCAAGAACAGCCTGCTCTGATACCACTGATCCGGATTATTTTCGGCACGAAATGAGATCGGAGATATAATAAAGAAATGCACAGAGATATCGCAGATATTCAATAATATAACAGAAATATATCAGAGATGCAACCATAAACACAAATATACAGTAATACACGATTTCTATTAATGAAATAAATGTACAGAGA
>ML777144.1:718942-730886 GCA_009831015.1 Picea engelmannii
ATAAACACAAATATACAGTAATACACGATTTCTATTAATGAAATAAATGTACAGAGACTGTAAAATACAGAGTGAAAGACTCGATAGAATGGTGGCAGCTTATCTCTGAGAAGAGATGTGACGGCTACTCGCATTCGCAAGAATATGATTACAATGAGGCTCTAAAGGCATTTTTACAATAAACAGGAATGCCAAAATTCCTAGACATCCAAAAACCTAACCCTAGGAGATGAAGCGCCAAAAGTCATGTGGGCCCCGTTTGGGTAAGTTAGTACATCAACTTCCTGGGGTTGTAACTTTTGCATACGATCTTCGTTTTAGGCGTATGATAGCTCGTTGGAAATGTATCATCGAGGAGATTAATTTTGGGGGCTCAATCATGCTTTCAGCTATCATTGAGAACCTTTATGTCGAAAACCCTTCATTTGGGCCCTCAAAATGGCCCCGGAAGTTAAAAATTGCTAAAAATAGTAAATTGCCAAATTTGCCAGAAAACTGTTTTGAGCTAGTCAGAAAAGGTGGGTGGCCACCGATATCCACCTGGATCATGTCAGGTTTACACGTGGAGGTAAATACCTCTCGAAGCTACCATAATATCAACACTGGCATGGGAGGATCTGATTTGCGTACTAGAGGGTGAGATTATAGCAAAGGGAATGAGGAATGTTAGCCATGATTTACATAAATGAAGGTTGTGGTATGTAACTAAACCCCTTGAAATATGATATGGGTGAATCAGTTAATATGTACTCCTACACGCTAACCCAGGCGTCCACCAATTGAATACATGGATCCTATGGATGATGCATTTTTATTTTTATTTTATGGAGAAATTTGGTTTAGAAATTAACTTTCAGAGATAAAATCTACAATTTGGAAGCATTAAGCGATTGGGATGATTGTTTATCCTTCAAAATCACACCATTTCTTTTTAACTAAAAAAAATCTCACATATTTCTATCACTTGAAGAAATAGAAAACATTATGGTGGATAGATTTGTGATCCAATTGAATACATGGATCCTATGGATGATGCATTTTTATTTTTATTTTATGGAGAAATTTGGTTTAGAAATTAACTTTCAGAGATAAAATCTACAATTTGGAAGCATTAAGCGGTTGGGATGATTGTTTATCCTTCAAAATCACACCATTTCTTTTTAACTAAAAAAAATCTCACATATTTCTATCACTTGAAGAAATAGAAAACATTATGGTGGATAGATTTGTGATCTTCCATGCGATCCCTTTCCAAATAACTTAAAAAAAAAAATGAAAATACCTCTGGTCAAAGAGTTGTGCCTTCGTTTTCTGAGGGACGTTTGTTGCACATGGAGATGAGTGTTACCGCATTGTTGTTGGAGGTTGCACATGGACGGTACCCTTTCTCTTTTTATTTCATATCTTCACCTCTAGTTGTTGGGAAGATCCACATTGTTGATTGTCCATATCGCAGATTGAATGCTAGAAATCGTTGATCTTGCATGTTCCTTATAAGCAAATGGTTGCTTCTCTCGATTGTGTACTCCTTATTCTCCATTGATTAACGAAAAATCTCCATGAACAAAATAGTAGTGTAGCATTCGATCAAGGCATGGATTGTGACTCTATTGCATTGACTTAGTTGATTTGTTGCTTTAGATCTCAGTTTAGATTCATGATTTCAATCCAACATAGAAACAAGCTCTCCTATTTTGCTTTAGGCGAACATTTTCATCATTGACCAATCAAAAAATTGTCTTGTATCAAAACATCTTGTCTCTCATGGAACACCACAATGAATTAAAACTATCAGGCCCTTAAGAACTATAAGATCTATGATACCAATTGATAAAACAAAGAAGCTCTGATACTAATTGATAAAATATACATAAGAACAACAACATGGCGGAAAAGGATCACTAGCCAACACTCTATGTATTCACACCAATGTTACATATTTATAGTACAATGGGTGATGCCACCTCATAGAGATATTTGCTCTAGATCCTAAAATCATGCATGATGACTAGCCTAGGAAATCTTAACTAACTCATTAGTCATCACTTGAGGATATATTACTAATATCCTAAATGAATAATACAAATATAGGTGACAATTTAGACTTAGTGATTGGTAAAGGTAAGCCATAGGCTAACAACTAAGTTCCTTCTAGTTGGGCCTCCACCAAAGGCAAGCTCATAGAAGAGAGAAAATGAAGTTCTTAATCAATAAGGGAAGAGCTTGGGGGTTGAACACTGTGTTCAGACTTAAAGTACAAAGGGATGCAGACTCAATATGATGTGAATAATTTCTCCAGATTAACTTTGCTCTCAAAGTTGAATTCTTTCTCCTCTTTTCCATAGCTCGGAATTGGCCCATTTATAGCTTTCAAATGGAACTGAAGGGCTGAGTCATAATGTTTCCAGTATATGAAAGGCCAAGGATCATTGATCTCCTGTCATGACATGGAAACCCGACACCATTTTTCATTTTTGGACACAAATCCTGATGTACGCAGGTTGTAGTGGTGCAGCCTACGTATACGCATGTTGTATAGTAGGCAAGGTGCATACATGTGGAAAAACATGTATTTTTAGCTCTGGTATTTGAAAAAATGGATGAAAAGTCTAAATAGGGAAATGAAAAAAGGTATTATGTGCAAGATTGCGTAGGGTGAGGCAAATCTTGCTATAAAATATGCCCCCTAATGTGTGAGGTCAGAGGAGTATCTGCGATGGCTGAAATACATTATAAAAACTAAGAAGTGGAGTGATGGGGAACCAGCTGGAAGAACTAGTTGCTCATTACATTCTCCACTGAATTTCCATACATGGCTGCCAATTTTGAATTACATTGTAGATCCATGTGAAAAGACACCAAACAACTGTCTGTGGCCATGAAATAGGCAAATACAAGTGCGGTTATATGCCATAGGTTGTCAATAGTCACGAACAGGTCCCAGTAGAACTAGTCTCAAAATCAATATGAAGATATTCATATACCATGGAGTACAATCTGATCTCCCATGATCACTGAAGTCATATAGGTACTAGTCCAATGAAAAGGAACCAACAGCTCAGGAAAGTTGTAGCCACATACTGATGTCTTCAAGTCTTCTACACAATCTGACAAAGGTGAAAGTCTACATCATGTGAATAAAGGAGTTGAGGTCAAACACAATGAGACATCGTTTGATTACCGGTCATTGAGGTATATCGTTAAAAAACGCAAGACAGCCTACTGATAATGAAAGTAGGTATCAATGCATCGAATACATGCTTACAAGTGTGAATAAAGGAGTTGGGGTCGAACACTTAAAGAATCCATCGATCAGGAGACATTGATGTATTCCCAACTGTTGATGGAAAGAGAACCTGCCACTAATGACTGCAAGCCTCAAGATACTCATAAGACTCTAGGTCTCATTTCCAAAATAGATAAGTTGAATTCGATGGAAGGACACCCGTTGAAAGGAGAGCATTAAGGCATATTTCATCATTCAGCATGAGGTACAAAGCAAGAGCTTCATGATTTGGAGGAAATCGGACGAAGAACATGTTCACGAACCAACGACCCTGTGCATCTTTCGTGTGTGCCAAGTGCAAGCGGTACATGAAAAAGACCCTCAGAATAGTAGACAATGAGGAAAATTGTTGACAAAGACGAGGAAACCACCAATAAGGCTAATGGCATCCAAGACACTACATGAATCCCAATGTGTGAATATATGTCTTTTCGTCAAACACAAGGGAAACCACCCATTCAATGACCAATGATGAAATTTCAATTGTTGGGTTCAAGGTTACCTACCAATGATAGAAGTAGGACCAGGTTGTGTGATAGGACTACAGCATCATGTGATTCTAAGACAAACTGAGGGCATGGCCGACATGCAAAGTCAAGAGTTTTGAGGAATGGTTGAAACAGGTTGACAGACTTCCTTTGAACAAGAGCATGAGACATTTGGAAGACTCCGGAAGCATAGACTCAATGATGAAACCATGAGATGCAGGAGGCATCAACGAAATTCTCCATAGGGACTTGAAGAGTAACCAGTCGATGGAGAAAACTCTATGTAACGAGCTCAGCTTCCTAAGGCCATGCTAATCCCAAAATTATGATGGCAATTGGATTCAATAACTTTTTTCTATGTTCAAAGGTGACACAACTGCTACCAATATAATATAATACTCCCTTCTCGCCCGAATTTTTTTTTTTTTTCATAGACAAATGAATTATATGATACATAGGAGGAAACGAGTGTCGCAAGTAAGAAAAACTAGTTCCAGCAGTGGAACATACCTATTCTCAATGCAAGGATATGCATGCGGGAGATGGACACTCAGGGGAATGTTCCCTCCTGGGTATAGGGTATCAAATTGTGAAGGATATAAACGAGGCTCGGCTTGGTTGAGGATATAAAATTACTGAGGCAAACGGTTTATAACACAAAGCGAGAACCGGCTATAGGCTCAATATTGCAAGAAAGGGAATGAGATGGAATAACAACTTAACGCCAAAAAATGTCATTTTTCATAATCGTAGTCTACTTGGTTTGAAAAAGGGATAAACTTGTACCAAGTAGACGTCCTTTCAAATCCAATTTACGAGTGTGAAAGAGACAAGTTCACTTGGAAATCTTTTCTCTTTTTGTAAACGATTCAAAAAAGAGATTAACTAAGACTCACGACCTTTCAAGTCCAATTTAACGAGTGTGAAAGGGTCAAATCACTCGGCAATCTTTTCTCTTTTTAGACGAGTCAGAAAAGAGCTTAAATCAGACTCGTTTAGGAGTTTCTAGGAGGCATGTCACAGGGGAGGCCAAGGCTCCCGTGATGGACTTTTTTGGAATGTCAGTATCTTACGAATAGCTGACATAAGCTTGGAAAAACCCAAAGCTCTCCAAGTCGAGGAGGATAAAGTTCTAGTGGAGTTTATCATCTTCGTGATATATCGAATAATGTCTCTTACTAGAAAGGACATAGGCGAGGGCATTGGATACCCCACAAGCCCATCCCAATCAAAGGGAACTTCTCCAGGACTTGAAGGGAGAGTACTTGGAGAGAGTAAAACTCTCTCTTGTGCAGAAGGAGTGTTATCAAGAATGTTGACAACATGGTTGAAGGATGCATCACCCTCCAAAATGAGAGTTGGATTGACCAGATATTGCACCGGTACGACCACTTCTTCAATTATAGGTTGAAGAGGATGCATGATAATAGGGATAGGGGACACATTACCCTCGACAATGGGGGTATGGTCAGGAGATTATTGCAACAGTATGACTGTCGTGTCAATCAAAGGAGAAACAAGGTGTGGAGAAACCACAGACACTTCAGAACCCAAAGGGCCCTCAGGTGAGAGCCATCCTTCTGGTATCCCAGCAGTAGCTGGACACAAATGTAAGGTGATCTCCTTCGCAAGTCCTGCAAAGGAATTTATGCTTACGTCTGAGACATCTAGGCTTCTCGATGCCCCCAGCGTCATTCAAAATGGCTGGCGACATGCTCTCAGCGTGACTGGAAAATGCTAGAGATTCATCTCCCATGTGATGTACAGAGATTGGAGATGTGACATCGATATTATTCGTGGCGACTAGAGTGATTCCCCCAGCATGACTAGCAGCGGTTGGGTGTGGGTCATCAACATGACTTGCAGAGGTCGTCGACCCATCTCCAACATGACTGGAAGAGGTTGGTGATGGAGCTCCAGTATGACTGGAAGTGACTAGAATAGCGGTGGGTTGTGGAATTTGATACCAAGGTCCAGGGAAAGATTGGCTTTGAAACATTGCAGGCCATGAAGGGTCATGGTTTACCCCCTATCCCTTCCTGGAAAGGTTGTATCCTCCACCTAATTGATCCAAAGAGGTTTGTACGGGCATCATCACTGAAGTCTGCAAAGAGACAGAGGTATGATAAGGATTATTCGAGGATATATGTTGCCCCCATGTGAAGGGGTTCCGTGAAGAGGGTATCCTGAACCGTAAAACTTATTATCCCCGTATGAAAGACCCGGGGATATATGTGGACCCATCATCGGAAAAGTGTTTGAAGGAACCGGCATGGTGGACGAAGGATACGCAGATGGTGTGTAATAAGTAGAATAAGCACTCATTTGAGTATTGTCTCTTGAAAGAGCATAGCTAGGACTCGATCCGTAAGAGGGGAGGTTCCAACCTCCCACAGTGAGAGTTGGTTGAGGGACATGGCCCATATCAAATGAAGAGGTAGGTAGCTGGGCCATGGTGCCCCCGGATCCAATGTTAGGATTCATATAAGTGGGATAGGGAGAGGATGGAAAGGGTGAAGGCACATTTGGCATATCAACGGGAAAATGATTAGAGACCTAAGGCATGGAATAAGTGTCATAATTTTGCATACCATTATGAAAAGTGGACGGATTCGTCCATATGAAATGAGTGAGAATCATGGGGGTGGTAGCGGTAAAAGAGGGAGCAATGGGAACTCCACTATCCATGATAATTACAACTCAAAACACGATATAAAATCTCTAAGGCCTACTAATAATCAAAGAGCACAACAAAAATAATCAAACAGCCAATATGCACACAAACGGGGTAAAGTGGTTGAAAGGGGCCTCCCTCCCTAAAGAAGGTATGTCTCACCCAAGAGGGGCCTGAGACTCCCTGCTAAAGATCGGAGGTAACAGAATCAGTTATAAGGGCCCTCCTGGGCTTAACAACCAGTCGGTTAGATACCCCTGGAGAGGTAATCCTCCATAAAGGTTGTGTGTTATCCAACCCTTATCTGACCCAGGGTACCTACAGAATAACCCCTACAAGTAACCTATGTGACACCTAAGTCAAGAAACTAAGCAACCAATGTATAACCGATGCGCAAGTGAGTAGTCGTAAGTCAAGTCCGCCATATGGGCAGGGTAGCAAAGCCCGAAACCTTGAAATCACCGCCTCTCACGGAGGTAAGGGAACTAGCAAGATCCCCAGATATGAATAGATCCCCAGAAATATCTCTGACACTAAGAAGGTATCAGGGGGATATCCCTTCAACCAACCTCGCACGACCTTGTGATTAACTCCAATGTAAGCGGAGCCTCTTGATATTACCGATTATACAATGGATTTCTCCACTCCCTTAGTCAGACACATATGTTGATTTAATAGCCTTGGAGAAGTTTACTCACAAAATCATATTCCAAGGCACTAAATCCTAAGCTAGTTTGTGCACCCTAGCTAATCAATTTTAATGGTCGTGCTTAATCAAAAAGGTATGGTAGTGAAACTCATGATGTTATGACTCAACAAGTAAATTAAATATGAATACAATGCAACGTCCTAACTTCAATTTTCAATGAATGATATGCTTCTTAAAACAAATGCAATTTTCAATTTCAACTCTGCAATTCTAAAGTAAAAATGCAATCTTTCTTTACATGCACTAAGCTAATATGATGAAGACTCAAAAGATCAAAATTCCAAGCAATGCAAAATGCCTAATATTTTTGTATTTTCAATATAAGAAGAATGAAAATGCATGGACTAAACAACAGCTTGATATATAAATACTCTACTTTATATAGAAAGAGACAACTCAAGTAGGATACCAAGGAGCAAAACACCCAGCCCAATGTATAAGGACAATCAAAATGAAAAGATGATGAGAAAGACTTCGCCCAGAAATTCAACCAAAGACAGGTTTCCATTCATTCCACAGACACTTAACAGTCACTACACAGACCCAAGAAGACTCAGAAATCATCAAAACCTACCCAACAACCACCAAACCTAGCTAACAAGCAAAAGAGGTTGATGTACGCGATTGTTCAAGGAAACAGCGCGTATGTACGTAGCTTGCAAAAGGAGTATATACGCAACTGTCAAGCAAAAACCCGTGTATATGTTTCAAAAACACAGTTAAGCAAAGGAGAAGGCTGAAAGACTCAGACCCAAAGTGAACAGAGGTTGTCAAGAAATGATACGAAAAGAAACGCAATAGGGACGAGAGTAATCTAAGGAGAAAAACACTCCAAACCCTAAGAAAGAAGATTCAATCCCCAGTATGGTCGCCAATTTTGTTACGAGGAAAATCTCTCTATGGCTAGGGGTAAACCACAACAGACGGAAATGACTGTAGAAATCAACTCTATTCTCAAGTGTGCTATATAAAAAAATATGCTATCAAGACAAAATAAAAGGCCTACCTCGTCCATACGTTCGATGAAGTCCACCATTGAGCACTTGACCCAAAGCAATATACCTGCAACTAGTCCTCAACAACCAAGAAAAGAAAGCATATGGTGATAATATATGATGTTAGCACATTCAATAGCATAATCCATTAATATACATAACAAATACGCCCATGGAATAATAATTCAAATATTTGCAAGATATCAATTGGATGGGAAAAGAGTATTTCTATTAATATATAATCAGCAAAAGTGAAAAGGTTATAGACTTCTGTGTCAGCACGATTCAGAACCGAGAAAGTAAGTTCCTTTCAGCTGGGCCTCCACCACTTCAATCCTCCACCAAAGGAAAGCTCATAGAAAAGAGACAATGAATTTCTCAAGCAATAAGGGAAGGCTTGGGGGTTGAATATTGTGTTCAGACTTAAAGGACAAAGGGATGCAGACTCAATATGAAGTGAATAAATTATCCAGAGTAACTTTTCTCTCAAAGTTGAATTATTTCTCCTCTTTTCCATAGCTCGGAATTGACCCATTTATAGCCTTCAATTGGAACTGAAGGGTCGAGTCGGAATGTTTCTAGTATACGAAAGTCCAAGGATCATTGATCTCATGTCGTGACATGGAAACCCGACACCATTTTTCATTTTTGGGCACAAATCTCGATGTATGCGGGTTGTAGTGGTGCAGCCTGTATATACTCATGTTGTATAGTAAGCAAGGTGCGTACATGTGGAAAAAAAAATGTAATTTTAGATCTAGGATTTGAAAAAAGGGATGAAAAGTCTCCATAGGGAAATGGAAAAAGGCCTTTTGTGCAAGATTGCATAGGGTGAGGCAAATCTTGCTATAACACTAATGCTCAGAAATAAAGCTTTCCAAATTCAAGAACTAAACCTCCATGAATCAATTAGGCGTTCTCTGGTTTACATTATTAGTCATATACATGGTAGTAAAATACTCCTATTGATATTTTAGAAAGAGGCCTAGAAGAATAAAATAAAAATGTTTAAACTCAGCCTTATGCTCAGTTTTAGACCTACAAGCACAAAGTTTTGAGAGAAATTGTGTGGGAGAAGAAGAAGTAAGAAAATGGAGATTTATATTTACAGATGAGAAAGTTGGTTGTGTATTGAAGGCTAAACAAATGTTATTCTGATGATCTAACTCTTTCTTTGATGGTTCTCTCATCCTTTTAAATATGCTCCCAATGTTGCTTTGAAATGTTTTGTCCTAGCAATTAGGGTTTATGTTCTTTTAGAAGCTTCCCATGTGCTTCTTCATTTTGGAATAAAGAGTGGATCCTTTAAATCAATGCTTGATTAACACTTATTAATGAATTAGTTCATTGAAATATGTACCTCCAAGTGGGACCTACTTCACCTTTTTATAAAAGCTATTTAATAAAAATTTATTTCCAAAATTTGAAGTTGGTTATCTGAAAAACATCAACTGCCTTTTAATTTTATGAGCATGATAACTGACTTCCCATCCATGGAAACAATTCTAAAAATAATATTCATTATTTTTCTTTCCAATGAGCCATCTTTAGCGAAATCTGGAGGTCTGGATATCAACTTATAACCTTGGGAAGTCGAGGTTCCAAATAGATTTCCCATGAAGCTATGAAAAGAGAGCTCACTATTATTTTAATTTCTATAAATATTATGGATAAATTCATACATTGAAGCCCCATTATATTCCTTTTCAAATTACCTTTCCAACAAGGTCTTGTTTTCCCAAAATGGATAGTGATAACTCAAGATATGAGCTTAGGAAGTTTGCTACTCAGAAGTCGTTGATTCCCAAAATGGATAGTGAGAACTCAAGATATGAGCTTAGGAAGTTTCCTACTCAGAAGTCGTGTTCCTGAGTAAATCTTATCCCTTGATTTGATCCGAAATCGGATTCAGAAGCCTGTCAGGGCATGAAAAATGCTCAAAAATGAAAGTTCTCAGAATCTGACGAAACCAACACCATTGCGTCTGTCTCGTTTTCTTGATTCCAGTGGTATAATTTTTTTGTCAAACGGAGTCCGTATGAAGAAGATATCGCATTCTGTCCGCCGAGCCAAACAGGCAAAATTTTGGGATGCTAACTGTACCTGTCTGTACAGTCCGTACAGGACACGTGTCAGTCCGTACAGGGACACGTGGCAGGTCTTATGATGACACGTGGCAGATTCTGTATAGGGACACGTGTCAGTCCGTACAGGGACACGTGGCAGGTCCGTACGATGACACGTGGCAGATTTCGTACAAGACACGTGGCGGCTCCAGAGCGTGACACGTGGCAGGCTTATTTGGCATTTTCGGCACGCAGTTGGACCAATCTCGAAGTGACATGTGTCACCACTGAAAGGGTGACACGTGGCAGGGTGACGTCAGCAGCTGACATGGCAGGCTTACGTGGCAGATGACGTGGCATACGAAAAAGATTACGTGGCGGATGACGTGGCAGTACGGCGCGCTGACGTGGTAGGTGACGTGGACGATTCATAGATCGACACGTGGCATCATTTGGGTGAATGGTAAGGTGCCACGTGGCCCAATCACAGGCTGCCACATGGCACCCCAGGTTTTGCCAATATGGCTTATGTCAAAAATTATTGGTGTCGTCGGGGATCGAACCCGTGACCTCCTCCGTTGGCAACGTTTAAACAATGTTCCGTGACCACTACACCACGCGTTGGTGCTTGTTAACCAAACGCGCGAATTTGTATTTGAATTTGCGTGCGGTATTAAAACGTGGGGGGGGTCGGGCCGGGGCTTAGCCCCGACCCCGGTTTTATTGTGCCGCATACGACCGTTGGCGCGGAGGGTTGTATATTGGCGCGGTTATAATAGTTTTCAACGGAACCGGGAGCACGGTTATAGCAGTTGCCAATGGTACCGGGAGTGCGGTTACACAGTTAGCCCACGATTTTGAGCCCTAAACCAATACGACCAGGAGCTTGGGGTGGCCCGTGCTTAGCCCTTTGGGCTAGCGCGTGGCCACATGGCCCATATGACTATCCAAAAGGAGCGCGTGCCCATGGTTGGGGGGCTAAATCCCAATGTAACTATATTATATGGTTTAAAAGTGGTTTTGCAACCAATTTTTGCTAAATTTAATGTAATTAATCCATTTTTAAGGGTTATTGGGCATTTTTAGAGCCTAAATTCGTGGAGGAAGTTGGAGAGGGAAAACTAACTTCCCCACTATTTAACCAAGGCCATTTTGAGGCCATGGTACAGCTTTTGGATGGTTTTTGAGAGCAGAGATGCCGAGAAGAAGCCAAGTCAAAGCCAGTTTGAGGTAGGGAAGCTGTTGAGGAGGAGATGTTGTTGGACGATTTCTGAAAGCTCGGGAAATCCGTTTCAGGTGTCGTTTTTTGTGCAAGATTCTAGAGATCTGGGCGAACATGACCAGATCAGTCTAGAAGCCATTCGGCATTGTAAAGATGTACTATTAATCTTTCGAACAGAAATAAAGAAGCCTCCCCCACAAGAGAAAAGGCCCGGAGACATAGGCAAAGTTGTCGAACTCCGTTATCAACCTCTGTGTATTATGGTTTGTTGTTTTTCATTGCATTTCAGATCTGCAAAAATGTTAATGGTTGTATAATTCCTTTTCTTTTCTCGTTCTTTCGTTAAAGTTTCCCAATGGTTAATTAATGCATGCTAATTAAACTCAACCATAGTCATTCGAAAAATCCTGACGGATCAAGTGGTATCAGAGCTAGTTGACGTTTGGATTTGAGTTTTGCATGTTAACCAGGGAAGAGCACATCTCAAGGAGGAAAATGGCATCT
>ML777144.1:731640-752743 GCA_009831015.1 Picea engelmannii
TGAAGATCAGCATGGAAGGTATAATGGTCATGTTTTTGTTAATTCTCCTTTTGATTATAACAAGCATAATCAAGTAAACCGGAACTTGTGGAAACTTTATCCATGTGCTTATTGTCATTCACCTAAGCATTATGTTGCCAAGTGTTGGAAGAGACAAACTTTGTACAAGAAACCTATGTCGTCCAGGAAGGAAACACGACGTAAAGGCTCAAGTCCACAACAGAAGAAGGAGAAGGTTAAGCAGGTCTGGATGCCAAAAACTCATTGTACGTTTTGCAGCAAGAGTGGACATCAAAAGGCTAGTTGTTGGAAGCTTAATCCAGAGCTTCGTCCCAGGAAGGACAAAAAGATTTTGCATGCACCCACGAAGGAGGAAGGATTACCAGCAAAGCGAGAGGAACATCGTGAAGGAAAGAAACCAGCCACTTGGTTATGCCAGAAGTGGATGTCTCGACTTCAGTGTGTTTTGCTTCCCCTGATGTAATCATCTTTCAGAGACAAAGAACAAGCCGAGTGGCCTATCCCGATCTTGTCGAGTGGTCAGTAACCTTTTGGGGACCAAAAGGTCTTATTGTTGGGAGGTGTGATCCGAAATCGGATTCAGAAGCCTGTCAGGGCATGAAAAATGCTCAAAAATGAAAGTGCTCGAAATCTGACGAAACCAATACCATTGCGTCTGTCTCGTCTTCCTGATTCCGGTGGTATAATTTTTTTGTCAAATGGAGTCCGTATGAAGAAGATATCGCATTCTGTCCGCCGAGCCAAACAGGCAAAATTTTGGGATGCTGACTATAATGTCCGTACAGTCCGTACATGACACGTGTCAGTCCATACAGGGACACGTGGCAGGTCTGTACAATGACATGTGGTAGATTCTGTACAGGACACGTGTCAGTTCGTACAGGGACACGTGGCAGGTCCGTACGATGACACGTGGCAGATTCCATACAGGACACGTGGCGGCTCCAGAGCATGACACGTGGCAGGCTGATTTGGCATTTTCAGCGTGCAGTTGGACCAATCCCGAAGTGACACATGTCACCACTGAAAGGGTGACATGTGGCAGGGTGACGCCAGCAGCTGACATGGCAGGCTTACGTGGCAGATGACGTGGCATACGGCAAAGATTACGTGGCAGATGATGTGGCATTACGGCGCGCTGACGTGGCAGGTGACGTGGACGATTCATCGATCGACATGTGGCATCATTTGGGCGAATGGTAAGGTGCCACGTGGCCCAATCACAGGCTGCCACGTGGCACCCCGGGTTTTGCCAATATGGCTTATGTCAAAAATTATTAGTGTCGCCGGGGATCGAACCCGCGACCTCCTCCGTTGGCAACGTTTAAACAATGTTCCGTGACCACTGCGCCACGCGTTGGTGCTTGTTAACCAAACGCGCGAATTTGTATTTGAATTTGCGTGCGGTATTAAAACGCGGGGGGGGTCGGGCCGGGGCTTAGCCCCGACCCCGATTTTATTGTGCCGCATACGACCGTTGGCGCGGAGGGTTGTATATTGGCGTGGTTATAATAGTTGTCAATGGAACCGGGAGCACGGTTATAGCAGTTTCCAACAGTACCGGGAGTGCGGTTACACAGTTAGCCCACAGTTTTGAGTCCTAAACCAATACGACCAGGAGCTTGGGGTGGCCCGTGCTTAGCCCTTTGGGCTAGCGCGTGGCCACATGGCCCATATGACTGTCCAAAAGGAGCGCGCGCCCACGGTTGGGGGGCTAAAGCCCAATGTAACTATATTATATGGTTTAAAAGTGGTTTTGCAACCAATTTTTGCTAAATTTAATGTAATTAATCCATTTTTAAGGGTTATTGGGCATTTTTAGAGCCTAAATTCGTGGAGGAAGTTGGAGAGGGAAAACTAACTTCCCCACTATTTAACCAAGGCCATTTTGAGGCCATGGTACAGCTTTTGGACGGTTTTTGAGAGCAGATATGCCGAGAAGAAGCCAAGTCAAAGCCAGTTTGAGGCAGGGAAGCTGTTGAGGAGGAGATGCTGTCGGACGATTTCTGAAAGCTCGGGACATCCGTTTCAGGTGTCGTTTTTTATGCAAAATTCTAGAGATCTGGGCGAACATGACCAGATCAGTCTAGAAGCCATTCGTCATTGTAAAGATGTACTATTAAGCTTTCGAACAGAAATAAAGAAGCCTCCCCCACAAGAGAAAAGGCCCGGAGACGTAGGCAAAGTTGTCGAACTCCGTTATCAACCTCTGTGTATTATGGTTTGTTGTTTTTCATTGCATTTCAGATCTGCAAAAATGTTAATGGCTGTATAATTCCTTTTATTTTCTCGTTCTTTCGTTAAAGTTTCCCAATGGTTAATTAATGCATGCTAATTAAACTCAACCATAGTCATTCGAAAAATCCTGACGGATCATTCTTCCTTTCTTAGTCCCACATTCATTTGGGAAGGGGGAAAACTTAGTGTTTATAATGAAAATGCCTCCTTTATCATTCATGTGTGAAATAGAGAAACTTATGGAATCCTTAGTGCGACTCTAGTGCCTTAGAAAAAATTATTCCTTGGTAATATTTTGGTCACCCAATCATCGCCCAATCATTGCCCAATCACCTACCATGTCATTGTCCAATCATCTCTACCCCTCCATGTGTCACCCAGGGGTAAGTCCACCTAAATTCCACCTGTCACCCAGGGATAGGTCCATGTCACTACCACATGTCTCAATATGGTAGGTCCACAAAAAGGGGGAAGAAACTTAGGATAGGAAATAATATTAAAAAATTAAAATGAAGGGTTTGTGGACTTAGGAGAATGTGGAGGTAAAGGAGGTAACTGAGGAGATAAAACTAAGTAAAAATGACTAAGTATGAGGAAGGGATGTGGGTTGTGGGACACAAGACATGAGGCAAAAAGGTAATTGAGAGGAGGAGTGTCATGCACCCGCATTCAAAGAATTGGCTAAGTATAAAAGTGAGTAAGAAATGAGATAAGTGATAAGTCATGTAAGAGTGGAAGGTGGAAAATGAGAGAATGGTCTCCCACATCTGCATTCAAAAATAAAAAATAAACTAAGTATAGGACTTGGTAAAAATAGAGTGTAAAACCCAGTAAAATGATTAAGTCATGAAAGGTGCAATTCAGGTAACTCGGAAGATGGAGGTGCAAATTGAGGGTCGTGGGATTGCGGATGCGAGACACCAGACATGGGGAAAAAGGTAAGTGGAGAAGGCAGTTGTCCCGCATATGCAATGGAATACTTAGTGTATAAAAGAGTAAAATGTGGTAAGTCGTGAATATATTTAATGAAAATGAAATATGAAATCTGGAAAAAGGAAAATGGAAAAATGAAATAGAAATTTGGAAAAAGGAAATATGAAAAGTAAACTAGTAAATGGAAAATGGAAAATGGAAAATGAAAATTGAAATATGAATATGAATATGAACATGGAAATGAATTATGAAAATGAACGTGGAAATTATGGAAATGACTAAATGGTGGGTATTATGAAAATTAACTAAGTGGATAATGAAAATGGAAATGGTAGAGAGGAAGGAAGTATAGACAAAGGAAAGAGGAAGTAAAATGAGAAAGAATGACTAAGTATGGAGAATGGAAGATAAGGAAAATGAAAAATGGCTAAGTATGGGACAGTAGAATGTGAGAGAAAAATGGTGTATCTTGGGCATATAAGATCTATTTTAAATTATGTAAAGTGTTGAATAGAGTTGAGACATAGGGTTATTTAGTGAGAATCTTGGCATAAGTATTTTCCTTCTTTTAGTATCTATACTTTTGTTTTCTTCTTTTTGGTTTCAAAGAGTTAGACTTTCGTGATGAAGAACTGGAAAAATGAAGTTGATTAGAAACTTGTTGGATCTTCACGATCAACAGTTGACGATTATTTGGAACTTTGCAAGTTTGAAAAAAATTAGGTCTCTATTTGAAAGAAAAATAGGTTCACATATTTACCCCAATCACTTAGTTGATGGGTGTCAAGAAAACACATCAATAGAAGGCTAGAAATCATCTAGTGTTGATACATTCAAACTTGTGTGGTCCCATGGAGACTATGTCTTTTGGAAAGGAACAATATTTTCTTACCTTCAAAGATGATTATTCCAGGAAAACATGGGTGTACTTTATGCATGAGAAGTGAGAAGTGTTAAAAAAAAAATTGAGTTCAAGGAAATTGTTGAAAAGCAAAGTGGTTTGCGAATTCTCACCCTAAGATCAGATAATGGGGCAAAATACAAGTCAAATGAATTCATGAATTATTGTAGAATGAATGGAATAAAACGATAGTTTACTAATTCATACTCCCCTCAACAAAATGGTGTAGTTGAAAGAAAAAATAGGACCATAGTTGAGATGCCTTGGAGCATGCTAAAAACAAATTCTGTTGGAAGTAGCAAAGCTACCAACGTAACGAGAATTGTGACCTCAATATGAGAACTTTGGCCCAAAAAACCCATATTTTGCATATAAAAAACATGAAAATCAACCCCCAAATCAAAAAGTGGTGCTACCAGTAGTACCAATTTTTAAACGGGGTCAAAATTACAAACATTTTCAAACATGGCCTTCAAAACTCAGAGAGTAGCTCAAAAAAACCTTAAAATCAGCACCTAAAAAATGATGTTACAAGAAAAAAAAAAAAAACATTAAAATTTTAGATAATTTGAAATCGTATTTTTAGCAGTTGGTACCATTAAAACCAAAACCTCAAAATCAACCATCAAATTGAAAAGTACTACTACCAGTAGCACCCATTCTAAAATTGGGGTATGAAAATGACACATTTTTATAAAGTGGTAAAATAACTCTTCATTACTATAAACAAAATCATAAAATCAACCCTTAAATGCTTACTTTTTAAATCTTACTTTATCCCTCAAAGAACAAGATAATACATAATGTCATGAAAATATCACACTATGCTTTAAAAATTCAACATCACTTTTTAATATTTTTTTACTTTTAATAAAAAAAAGTAAATACAAGTTACATTGAATGAAATATAAATTATTTCTTAAAGTATTGTGATATTGTCCATATTCAAAACATATGAACTAAGAAAATTTATTATATTCTCCATAATCAAAACATACAATTCATAAAACATAAAAACGATTCATAACTTCGTGTAAGATCATATGTAAGTTCAATGCTCATTTCTAGTTACCATACAAACATCATATAGATCAAAAATATATAAAATGTTTCATACACTTATCCATATTGACTCATGGATTATGAAATACCATCAGAATCTACATTGTCTTCAGATGAATGATTGAATTAAGATGTAGATGATCCATACTCTTCTTTATTATCGATGAATGCACCATATGAGTCTACATGCATGCCCAACATTTCAGATGTCAAAATCCTTTTAGATCTATGACTAGGTTCAGCAAACTTCCATCTTGCATTTATTTCGTGTGGAAGCAACATCTTGATGATCTTTGTTGTCTTGGAGCGAATAGTTCATCTCTTTGTCAAATTGAATTCATAAACAAGTATGTCAACATTATCTAATTTTAAGAGATTAGTGTGACAACGAGTTGTATTTTGACCCTTTATTTTTCTCTTTATATTGACATTTTCCCAACCACCATATTTGGCTTGTACACACCATTGAATGGGTGTGTACTTTTTTCATACCAATGCACTTCAATTGCAATAACATCATCATTTTCTTTCTCAAACTTTATAACCTTTGCAATCCAGAACAGATAACCATGTGGATCTTCATTCGCTAACACTGCAATCATGTTACCCTTCTTAATATCTTATATTGAACCCTTGTAAAGGTCTTCCATGGCTTCACGTTGTGCATGTGACCTTCGTGAACCAATATACATTTCTCTTTCCTCTGCTTGTGTAAACTCAATAACACCTTGAGATTCTTGGTATTCAACAATGTTTCTTTCTTTGGATTCATTTAGCATATTTTGTGGCCAATGAAATGGAGTCTTCAATAATATATCTTCATTTGTTGAGCTTGAAATTATGTCACTTTGACTATTGAAAAAATACTCCCACCAAATAGAATCAGCAACATCAAAGTACTCATGTGTATCTTTAATAGACTTTTTTAATTTTTCTAGGCATTCAGAATAATCTACATCTCTATTATGCCTTCGTGCATTATGGATTTCAGTAACTGATTGTAAAAATAATAACTTTGATGAAAATATTGGACGATTTAGAATGAACTTCAAAAATGATAAACTTGATGAAGGCCCCCATTCTACAATAGTTGAATATTGTTTTCCCCATATAAGTGTTTTCCCATCAACTTTTTTGAAACAAAATTGATGTTGGAAGATAATGTCATTAAGTTTCTCAATAAATTTTTCTTCACGATACGATCCCTAAATAAATCTTTGCATGTCAATGGTTTCTTCTAATATATTAAAAATAGGCTCTGGAATGTATGCTTTCTTAATATATTCAATCAATGATGGTAGGCTTCCAACATTTTTCCTCTTCAATGTCACTGAAAAACAACTAAACATTTGATCAATATAATCATGAGTATGTCCAACAAGAAGGAAACCAACTTTCACCTTTTGAATGATTCTCAGTTCAACAAGCATGCTTAGATATCCAAACACAATTTGATTTTTATTTTTGCGACTAGTGTTGTCCAACTGTAAATAGAGAACTTGAGGAATATTTATAGACCAGAGAGTGAGCACATGATGAATTATTTTGATAGTCAGATTTGCATCAGTATGAATATTTGGAGCTGTGAAGTAAACCCTTGGACACATTTTTCCATTGAAAATGATACAACCAACCAAGTGAAACTGAATGGAATTATCTTCCTGTAAATGTTTTGGTGTACGGACAAAATGTGGTAGAAGTTTTTTTCTTCTGGTCCATGTCATCAATTATCATACTTAAATATTTGTTTGGAGAATCATAACACTTCTTCCGATGTTTGGACAACTTTTTTCTTTCACTTATTGATTGTGATGTTCTTGAAGTGCTTTGACTATGGAATCTACACATGACATAAAATAAAAATATTGATCATATGTTTTCATAGTTGATAACTATCCAATTTTAAAAAAACAAAATAGTAAACACATACCTCATTCTGCTCCTTCATATTTATCTCTTCTTGATTTAAGAGTAGCACATATACTACAAATATCCATCTTGAATTCTTAGGAATGCGGACATTGTTGAATTGTTTCTTCCATATTCTTGTAAAATATGTATATGTAATAAAATTACCATTTCCTTCAACACCTTCATCATATCCTTTGTATAAGTTGTAGATTTCCCTCCTTCGGAAATTATCTAGAATATGTATTGTGTCTCTATCTAGCATACACTCTCCATGTTTGGAAAATAAATCATGCATCCATGACAATAAAGTGTTTGGAAAATAAATCATGCATCCATGACAATAAAGTGTTTGTCAATGGTCCACTCTCTCGTTCATGATGTACCTTTGAATAAAAGGAAGGATATTTTTCCAACCTTGTCTAGATTCTTGATAGACGAATATTACAAATTGAGTGAATATTTTTGAAAGCCTTTCTACAAAGTAAAATATTTCCAATGTGATAATCATATCCTATCTTGGTGGATACCATGCACCCCATCAAATATGGATTTTGCATGATCTTATTCATTGACAAATATGTCTTCCTTTTATTCAAGGCATACATGTAGTCCATGCTTTTCAAACAATTATTTTGACAACATTCACTTGAAATCAATTCACTTATAGAAATTTATTTAGTGAGAAATTATTTTCTAGACCTTGTATAACTAGAATGATTTGGATTTATATAAAAAGGTCTAGTCCTGGTCCTAGACACAATGTTTATTTACAATGTCTCCACTATTTCATCATCCTCACTAGAAGTATTTTCCTCATCACCAGAAAGAATATCAAACAAAACATTGTCAGGAAACTAAACAAGAGAATGTCAATCACCTTGATTTGTTGCAGTTGAATGATTGAGAACATGAACTTCATTCCTAGGGCCATCATCTTCATTGATAATCTCGTTGATGAGAGGAATATCAAAATCACTAGAAAAATTATTACCATCCTCACCAATGTCATTGGATCTTCCATGAAAATATTCACTTGAAGGAAAATCATCATCACCCATAAGACTATTAATGCCATTAAGATTCTCACTTAGATAAAAAAAATCCACCATCGTCATTGGTACCTTGAAAATCCTAATTTGGAGAAAAATCATCATCAACATTGTGTCCACCATTGACATAATCATCTTCACTACTTTCAAAATCCCCACTTGAGGGGAATTTTTCATCTTCATGCTTAGTGCCCTAAAAAAATCATCATCAACAACATTGTTTCCTTTTTAATTTATCACTCATGAAAGAGTGTCCACTAATGGCATAATCATCTTCACTACTTTGAAAATCCCCACTTGAGGGAAATTCTTCATCATCCTCATTATTGGCTTGAAAATCCTCACTTGGAGGAAAATATTCATCATCCTCATCGGTACCTTGAAAATCCTCACTTAAATCATCATCACCAAAATTGTTTCCTTTAAATTCTCCATTTGGGAAAGACTTTCCACCATTTCCATGATCGTCATCACTGCTTTTAAAATCCCCACTTGGGGAGAATTCTTCATCGTCCTCATTCGTGCCTTGAAAATCCTCACTTAGAGGAAAATATTCATCAATACTTTCAAAATCCTCACTTGGAGGAAATTCATCATCACCAGCATTGATGTCTTTAAATTCCCCACTCGAGAAAGAGTTTCCACCATTGTCATAATCATCTTCATTGCTTTTAAAATATTCACTTGAGAGAAATTCTTCATCATATTCATTAGTGCCTTGGAAATATTCATCGGTACCTTGAAAATCCTCAAGAGGAAAATTATCATCTAAATCATTTAAACATTGATCATAGTCTATACTTCTACCTACATCTTGATTATTTTCATTACTATTAAATTGTTCAATAGATTGATCATCATCATATTCCTCATCTTTATCATCGATGCCTTAAAAGTCCTTTGATTTAGGACTTTTCTAAGGAACATGTTGAATAAAAGTGCTTGCACTATGATCAAAATTCTTGTTGATGAATGCAGATATAGGAGGCATCCTCCAGCTTACAAACCTGTGAGATGTGGAATATAGCAGCCATGTGAAGTCTTACTCTCAGCTTACAAACCTAAGATAAATCCCCTAATAAAGGGTTCATGGTTCCATCCTAGGACAGGGGATAGGAATGTATATGGCCTCCTCCATTACGTGAGAGAGAAGAAATCCATATGATTATCCGATGTAAGAGCGATCTATTGAGTTAGGAAGTTCCTGTGGCTGAGCACAAGGTGAACGTGGGAAATCCCTAAAAAGCGTTGGGCACATCATAATGTGAATAGAAATGAAGATGATGTGATGGTCTCCTATGAGAAGCAGCAAAGTTGATGAGAAGACTCTGGATGATCCTCATGTTGGTGGCAGTGGGAAATAAGATCTGTCGAGTAAGTGTGCCTGTGGACGAGCATAGGTACATGTGTGAAGACCTAGTTCATCTGTGTGATGCAGTGAATCAGGTCCATGACATCCCTATGGATGTGCCCCTAGTGGATGAGCACTAGTGGGTGTATCAGATCCTTGTCTATATGTTGTTCAAGAGTCAGACCTACATGGAACCCTAGTTATTGTGTAAAGGGTACAGGTCGGCCCTAACTTATTGTGTCTAAAGATAAACTGTAAAAGTTAATTAATATTAATATTAATTATTATAATAATAAATAAATAATATATCTAAGTGAGGTTGGCCCTATTGTGCCAATAGACACTTCAGTTGATAGGACAAGTCTAATATAAGTAAGAGAAAATCTTTCATTGTAGACACACACACACACTTTTGATTATTGGAAATTTCAGCAAGTAAACTTCTTGGTCAAAGTTGTCCACCTCTCTTGGGCGCTAGAGTTCTAGGGTTTTGTGCACCCTCTTGTGTGCTAGGATATTCTTGGTGGTAAAGGTATTTCTCTTGAAGATTATAGAAAAGGATTTGGCTGGGTTTTTCTCCCTTGTTTGAGAAGGGTTTCTCAGGATATATCTTGTGTTCTTGTGCATGGTGCTTCTTCATGTGATCTTGGTTGCTGCAACATTTATGGTTATGGTTAATTGTTAAAATGGAATGAACTTCATGCTTAACCTAATGCTTATGAAAACTCAACAGTTCTGACTAACTAAACAATACGACGCCTCATTTGCATTATAAGCATTCCCATCACATTTGCTAGTTCCAATAGAATAGGTATGGAAACAATTTGTTGATGCCTCAGAAATAAAATCTTACTTATCTAACGAATTTATCACTTCTCACTAAGAACATAGAATGATACAAATGTTCACTCTCCCAATGAAAATCTTATAACTTGCAGAATGATATTTTCCCTCTAAAATCCCCCCCCAAAAAAAAAAATCCCCTCCAAAATTCCCCCCTCCCCCCGCATTTTTTTCCCTTCAAAATTAAAAACAATTTTTACTCTTTTATTTTTTTATTTGCTTGTTAATCACAATATTTATCATGTTTGTTTATTTATCTCACATTCATTAAATATAGCGATGATCCATATAATTTTAGCTATATATGTAGACAATATTCTTCATTTTTATTTATCCCATATTCCTTATACTAACAATAATTTATATCATTTGTGTTATATATACATAGTCTTGTTTTGTTTTTTTACTTTGTGTGAAATCTTGGGCAGTATTCGTTAAATAATTTTAAGTAAGCTACAAGGGAGAAAGGGAGAAACATCGAGAAGACATTCGAGGAGAATCTAGCATTTTAGAGGTTAGTTATTTTTTAAATTCTTACCATTTACCAAAACAACATTTATAAGATCATCTTTGAATCACATAATAATTTTTCATGCAAAAATTATAAAAACAATAAATTTTTTTAGAGGTTTTCTAATTTTTTCTAAAAAATCACAACTTTTTTAAAAAATTGAAACTTTTTTCACAAAATTCTTAATATTTTTTGAAAAAAAAGAAGAAAAAAAAAGGCAAATTTAGTTATAGAAAAATTTACCTTTTTTATTGTTTTTTACTTATATTTTTTTAATTTTGTCCCATGGTGGTTACTGGGCAGAATGTCCCTTCCACGCAAGATCGTGATTTGGCCTACAGGGGCGCTCGGGGCGATGGTTGTGGCTTGGTCGTGGGGGGGGCCACAGGACCGTGCCTTGTTTGTGGGGAGGTTGGGGTGATGTCGGGCATCGCCCCAGCCTAGCCAACCCCATGGCCAAGCCATGGGCATGCCCAAGTCATGGTCACAGGCCAGCCATGCGACCAAGCCTTGGGTGTGCCTAGGGCTTACCCGTGAGGCTGACCGGGCTAGGGCGATGTCGAGCATCACCTTAGCCCCTGAACGCCAAGGCTTGGTCCTAGAATCATCCCAATAATTCCATGCATTGAAAAAAAAAATAACTTAGTTCTTATATTCAATGTATTTTTTTTTAGTTTATTATAATGTAAAAGGCATATTTTTTTTCCTATAGAAAAAATGGCAGGAAAGAGATTATGTATGAATATATATGGATCATGGCCTGCAATAATGGCATCCAAAATTGCAACTGGAACCTCCATGAATGTTAGACAACAAATTTATAGCACAACACCTGAGTTGTCAAGGGCAATGAAGAATGTTAGAGAGTGGAAATCTGTGAAAGGTGAAAACAAACTAGAATATTCTTGGTTTGTTAAAGAAAATCAAGGCCACAATGGAGATCATATATATTTGTATTGTGTCGAATTAGAACATGTGCAAAGAAATTATCAAGCACTTGTCTTGTTACGAGATATATGTTTGGTGCCAGCCACAGATATTGTTTATGCACTCATCAAACAAGGCGGAACTTATATCAAGATTAGATATTGTTTCAAATTGAGCAGTTATAAAAAAAATGAATGTTTTTCATAATTATGTGCACCCATCGTTGATGACATTGAGAAAGACAATGTAAGTTTTTTTTTTTAGTATCATGGTAATTTTTTAATTTTATCTAACATAAAAATGTTTTATTTTATTTTTATAGGATTTTGTTAAACGAATTTCACATATGTTAGTGGGGATTTACTCTACAGAAAATAATATCATGGATTTCATCAACGCTTTTCATATTGAAAAGACACAAGAAGGAAGGAAAAATAAACAAAAAGTAACGGAGGTTGAATCTAATAGAGTAGACAGAGAAGAACGTGAAAGAAAAAAGAAAAGTCATCATTCTAGAAATCATAAAAGGGTTACATTTGAAAATGAGGAAACTCCAAATGAAGATTTTGTTGAGACCAGTCTCAATGAGGTTATCACCCCTCCTTGAAAAAAGAATAAACAAGATAAATACAAAAGAGTGATGGCCGATGATGAGTCCATTCCTATTGATTATGAAGGAATCGTTGAATTAGATGAAACCCATTTAAATCATAAGAGGAATAAATCAAATGTTGTTGATGATGTTCAAGAAGCCATCGTTAGCTCTAAGTATTATAGTGAAAGTTCTAAAGGTAGTAGATAAATAATAACACCATGTGTTGATCTATGAAAACAACACAAAATGTTATTCAAAATAGATTGAGGACGGAGAACTTAGTTGATAATGGTCATACATTTAAGTTGAATGTGAAACAACTTTATAACCCCATAGAAGGGCAAGAAAAATATCAAATTAGAAAATTGCATCACTTGCATATTCACAATTTGAAAGCATTGATTAGGTACAATCCATATGCACATGTGGTTGACTACCTAGTTCTTGTTGACCTAATGGAAGTTCTTAGGAGGGAAGAATTTGATAGATCAAAATCTTTGACTACAAATATTATGTGATTGGAGGAAATCATTATGCAGAGGCTATAAGAGAATTGATGTAAGAATATCCCAATAATCCTCTTTTTTAGATAGTCAAATGCATAATTTATGTTGGTTTAACATATTGAGAAGCAAATTTATTGGCATGGGATCATAGCACAAACAATGAGTACGGAATGTCCATGACTTCCATTCAAAGAGTGAGATTTATCCATAATAAGTTTTTTGAAATATGTCGTGGGGAGAGATCAAATGTTGATGCCAAGTCTCTAAAGCAATGTTGTATGGAAATAGGATTCCCACTTGATGATGAAAATGCAAAAAAAAAAAAAATCGCAAAGGAAGTGATGTATTTAGAGCTGTGGATAGTTATTTTCAATTGGGATTTAGAACTGGACATGTATGGGATTTAATAGATGAGATCTTCACCCTATAGGAAAATATTAGTATAAAAAATCAGAGAGTTAAGAAGGCTAAACCATTGATATGTGGCACAAGTAAGACATGTAATCACGTGTAATGTCGAGAAAATTTTCAATGGAGGAAATGTTTGATGAATTTAAAAAGTAAGCTTGTTGAGTTATTTTTATTTATGTTAGAACAAGAAAATTATTTTTTTCAGTTTAACATATCAATGTTCTAAGTATTTTATTATATATATCATTATAACATTTTTTTATTTAGTCACAAAGTGTATATGAGAATACAAGAGGAAATGGTTAAAATGTTGAATGAAGAAATTTGGGATGATGTTAAACTCAACTATCCAGATTCAAGCTCTATTGCAATATTGAAACAATTTTTTTGTTGCATTCAAAAAGGTATGTTGATTTATTACATTCATATTATTCGTTTGTAAATTAATTTATTTATATTTTAATAATTATAGATGTATAACTATATGTTTGTTTGTTTCATTAAATATGTCAAAGAAGAATGCAAAAGGAGTACCTGAAACCTTCAAAAAAATTATTTAACAAACCAAGTTTGAAAGAGAAAGAAGGAGATTTGTTCAAACTGTTGAACTTGATGACACCCTTGATTACTACATTTGGAATGGACTGATGACACCCTTGATTACTACATTTGGAATGGACTCGATATTGTTCAATATAAAGTGATATGCAAGTATTGTTCCTAAAAAGAATACTCCCTAGGCCTTATAGTTACCAAGCTTTCAATAAAGTGGTTATGGGATTTACGGAAGTCACAACAACACCATTTTGGAGATTTATGGTATTTTATTCAAACACACAACAAATATTAGTACAATCAAGTTTCAAGGGAAAAGAAAAGACAAGGATGCAGTTTATTTGGTAAGATATTGAAGTGTATGTTTAGCAATTAAGATTAAAAAACAATTTTATTAATTCACAAGTTAATTGAATTTCCACTTATTTATGTTACATGCACAAGCCTAATATTCAAAGCTCCAATAGAGAATCATTGAAACGTGATTTTGAGAGTATACATCTTGCAACCTGGACAAAAGATGATTCTTATAATTTTATTATTGTCAATGTAAAGGATGGAGAAACTCCTAGTAGTTTATTGGTATACAATGTTGTGGTTAGAAAGCTAACATATGAGGAAAAGGATTTGAAATGAGAGATGGTTAACATTTATCAAAAAACACAAGAATTAATTAATTATATTATAGATACATTTTCAAATGAATGAAATTGGATTTTGGATTATAACTTTATTATTGTCAATGTAAAGGATGGAGAAACTCCTAGTAGTTTATTGGTATACAATGGTGTGGTTAGAAAGCTAACATATGAGGAAAAGGATTTGAAAGGAGAGATGGTTAACATTTATCAAAAACCACAAGAATTAATTAATTATCTTATAGATACATTTTCAAATGAATGAGATTGGGTTTTGGATTTGTTCTCTCGTTCAGGTAAGAATTATGATCTAATATTTATGAAATGATACTTCAATCTTATATTATTTTTAATTTATATATTTTTATGGTATTCAACTTCATTATTTATTTTGTATTTGGTGATTAGGTACAACATTAGTATGTTTCTTACATAAAAGAAGAAATTGCATAGCCATTGAAAGTGACTCAATGCAGTGCAGTTTTAATCAACAAATAATTAATGTTATTCTAGCTCCTCCAGATGAAATGCAATAAATTGGTTTGAGGAAAGGAGATTTTAGTGAATTAAAGGTGGAAAAAATGTCAAAGAAACCTCAAGTATCATTAGGAGGAGTTATTGGAAAGGATCACTTTGGAAAACTTGCAGATATCAAAGAGCCAATGGAAGAACAAAATGACACAATGCAAACACAAAATGATGTCGAAGAAGATGATAATGTGTCTATTGAGAATAATGAATTTGGGATATATGATGTTGTTGATTAGTTTTAAGATGTCCTTGAATACGATGCTCAATTTTACAATTTTTTGATGAGCTATAACTGTAATGTTTTGACTTTTATATTTTAAAAAAAGAATGAAGATGTATCTATTGTTGTTTTGTGATGAATCTTTTTATTGTTTTATTTTTCATTTTATTTGTATGTGAATCACTATACTATGGAAAATTTTATTAAATGTTGTCATTTTTTTACTTCAAATGTATAAAAATAGGAAGAAAATGTTAATTTTTTATAAAATTTTGACTTTTTTTTGTTGTCCATAAAAAAGTTTTATTTGACATGTTATTTTAAAGGAATAGGTTCCAAAATGTATAGGTGTTTAATTATATATGGCTATAAAATGTATATTTTTTTTCTAAATATTCAAAAATAGTGTTATTTAACTACAATTGTTTCTATGTATTGAAGTAAAGGTATACAATGTGTTAAAAATGATGTTTTCCACGATATTTTAAAGTATGGAATAATAAATTAATTAAGGAGACACAATTATATGAAAAATCGTAACTTCAAAAAAGTAATTGTAACTTCAAAAAAGTAAATGGTAAAAAATATTTTTAAGATTGAAAGAAGCATGAAAAAATGACTAAAAACACTGTTGAATAAAAAATAAATTAAAAATTAAAAAGATTTGAAAATAGATGAAAAATAAGCATTTAAAAAAATAATGTGGAAACATTATGGATCGAAAAATTTAAAATATCAAAAAACAACCTAAAAAGGGAGGGGGTGCTACCGATAGCAACATTTTTAAATGAATATTGGGTCGAAACAGTTCATATAGTTTTCTACACTCTCAGCTGGTGTCCTACAAGGGTTGTATTGGACTTGACTCCAGAGAAAGCATGGTCAAGGTACAAACCTAGTGTTGAACACATGAGAATATTTGGATGCATTGCATATGCACATCTCCCTAAATAAAAGAGGAGGAAGTTGGATGATAAAAGCATTAAGTGTATTTTCATTGGGTATAGTACAGAAACAAGAAGTTATAGGTTGGTTGATCCTCAAGAAAAGAATATTATAATAAGCATAGATGTTGTGTTTGATAAGCATGGAATTTATCAACTAGAACATGTACAAATAGAATTAAGCGATGAAGTAGTAATTGGTGATGGATCTATTTCTAAGATAGATGAAGTCAAGAAGAAACCTAAGTGGATAATTAGAGGTCATTCCAAAAGTAAAATATTGGATAGAAATTGAGAAAATTGTTACTAGATCACAAAGTTATAGTGTGAATTTTTCTTTTATGGCTAAGGTAGTGAAGATGGATGAACCAAGTAGTTATGCAGAAGCATCAAAAATGAATGAAAGGAATGAAGCAATGGAAGCATAGTTTAATGCCTTGGTGAAAAATGATACATGGGACTTGATGAGTTTACCCAAAGGAAAGGATGTAATTGGTACTAAATGGGTGTATAAGACTAAGTACAAATCAGATGGTATAATTGATAAACATAAGGCTCGTTTAGTTGCCAAAGGTTATGCCCAGAAGAAAGGCATTGATTATACATAAACCTTTTCTCTAGTGGTAAAGTTGGACACAATTAGGATGGTAATTGCATTTGCTACACCATATACGTGAACAATTTGTCATATGGATGCCAAATCAGGTTTCTTAAATGGTTATGTGGATGAAGAAATTTATGTAGAGCATCCTGAAGGTTTTGAAATTCTAGGTAAAGAAGATCGAGTTTATATGTTGAAGAAGGCTTTGTATGGCTCAAACAAGAAAGAGCTTGGTATTCAAGGATTGATAAGTATTTTTAGGATCGTGGACTTGTTAAAAGTTCATCTAAACCCAATATCTATATTCTTCAGTCGAGTCATGATATTCTAATTGTTGTATTATATGTTGATGATTTGATCTACACAAGGAACAATTTTGAACTATTTCAAAAGTTTAGGTCACATGTGATTGTTTAATTTGAGATGACATATCTTAGCGAGTTGCATTATTTCTTAGGCATTGAATTATGTTAGAAGGAAGATAGTATTTTCATGTCACAAGCCAAATATACTTGGGATATTTTAAATAAGTGCAACATATTGAGTTGCAATCCAGCGGCAACTCCTTTTGAAATTGGGTTGACTTTATACATACATGATGAATCTAATCCAGTTGATGTTACTTTGTATCATCAATTGGTTGGAAGTTTTATCTACTTAAATACAAATCGACCGGATATATCTTTTTCAGTCAACATGGTATTGAGATTCATGTCAGATCCCCGAGAAATACACTGGAAAAATACTAAAAGAATTATGAGGTATCTGTGTAGTACATTTGGTTATGCTTTGGTATATAGATCTACAGAGGACTAGATTGATTGGCTATATAGATTCGGATTGGGAAGGTTGTATGGATGATAGAAAGTCAACTATAGGTATACATTCAACATACCCTAACAGTTTCTTGGAGTATTAAAAAGAAACCATCAATTCATTTCTCCACTGTAGAAGCATAGTACAAAGCAAAAGCAACAACAAGAACATCTTGAGAAGCAATGTGGTTAAGAAGAATTTTGGAGGATCTACATGAGCAGTAGGAATAACCTACACACTTGATTTGTGACAATCAAAGTGATATTCAGATGTCTAAGAATTCAATTTTTCACAAGAAGACCAAGCACATTGATATATAGTATCATTGTGTTCGATATTTGATTCAGCAAGGAGTGATCGAGATTATGTATTACAGTATAGATGAGCATGCTGCAGATATTTTCATGAAGGCTCTCCCAAAGAACAAGTTCTACAAATTCATAGAAGACCTTGGAATATTTCCAAATGATCATTATGGGGGAGAAATGTTGGATTAATGACTCGTTTGTTCTAAATCTATTCATTGTTATTGTTGTTATATCTCGAAGGCTTATTTGAGGGTGAGATAATATTAGTTGAGTGAATTGTGGAGAGATTGTTGAGTGATTTTAGGAGCTTATCATTTCATGGGATAGCTCTTGGACATGTATAAATATGTGTCTTGTTGATGAGAATGATTTGAGCTAATGATTGTTGAATCTTTATTGCTCCATTAATGTTGGTTCTCATTTTTCTTCATTCATGGTATGGTTAAGTGTTAAATGCGAGTCTCTTTCTAAATTGGACAATGGTTTCATGGACATGACACACACATGAAATACATATCAATCTATTGAACACTTAAATTACATTGTGTATCTCTTGGAAAATTGTGGTATATGGGGATGATCTAAATCTATCCAAGCACATTAATCAATCTGGAAATTGCACAACATTATAATTTGGGAATTTAAAGCATCCAATTCTTGTATATATGTTCGTACTTTGGATCTTGTTGACATAGACATTTGAGGGACATATTTCATATTTACATATCCATTATTATGTTATGATGCTAGCACTTATTTCACATGTGGAATACATCAAACTAATCAACAAATCTGAAATTTACATGGCAATTTAATGGTGAATTTACATGGCAATTTAATGGTGATAGAATTCCATATGCCTATTGTAAATCTAGTATAATTGAGCAATTATTGTGGCAAATAATTTTTCACCTTTTCATTTAAATTCAGCATTGTAAGTTAATGGTTAATGATAATTCATTTAACAAACTTGTGTTAGATTTTTGTTAATCAAACAAACACTTTGAATATTTCAATTTTCACACCTTAAGGAAAATTGGGTTGTTCAATTAATAATTTATAATCAATCTAAGCTAATTGACTTTCCACTTCTACACATTTAGCTAGATAGACCTAAGGGGTACCCCCTTAGACTAGGATTTTTGTAGTCTGAAGAGTGGGGCAAGGCCACCGCGTAGGTGAGTTCTGAAAGTTGCCTCTAAGCTCTCCCATTGAGGTTAATACTTTTACTTTCTAGCGAGAGTTTGCACAGTAACAATTGGTAAATTAAAAGTGTTGTTCTTTTTTATTAAAGTTGAAATTTTCTTAAATACATTTTCATTTTTCATTATCTATCATTTCATATAATTGAGATTAATATTAAGTTGTGTATATTTGGTGAAATAAATGTCTCATTCATGATATATTATCCAAAACATTGTTTTTATAAATTGTGATATGTGTCATCTTTATTGTTATAAATTTTCATATTAAGAATTAGCTTAAGGGGTTAGTTCAATTTGTTGCCACCAATTTTATTGAGCATATAGCTAATTTTTTGAATTCATATTAAGAAAAGAGTTGCTTATATGTATTGACCAAAAACATTTTAAAAACATTGAATATTTATATATTCAACATAATTATATACAACTTGAGTGGGCCTAATGGTTAAGAACATGTGTTTCATCCTTGGAGGTCAGAGGTTCAAATATAGAGGGGGGTAGGGTATGTAAAACTTAAAGCCTAAAAATCACTACGCAGAGGGGATCCCTTGTCCCACAAACAAGGACGTCTCATACAACAATTTGATGCCTGGCTTGGTTGTGACCTTAAAAACAGGTTGTTATTATTATTATTACTACTATTTTATATTAATCTAAATTCATTTTACCTCTAATATATTAAGAGTTGGGAGGGATCGAATCTCTTGATATGCAAACCTTCCTTCAATTTTGCTTAATGAAAAGGTTGCACTTTAAAGGATTTGATCCCTTTCTTTTGCTTAATTAAAAGGTTTGCACTTTAAAAGATTTGATCCCTTTCAACACTTATCAATCCAGAGTTAAAATAAATTTAAGTTGATTTACTTTCAATACATATCTATATCTATTAATTTTTCTATTAAATTGGCATTGTAATATTGATTTATTATTATTGTGTTAAACAAAAACATTATACATCTTACACATGTTTTTAAACCATGTATATTATATAACAAATCAAATTAATCGTTTAGAAAGTATGACGGGTTACAATTTCTTTCAACCAAAATACTATTACTTCAGTTCAGCAAAGGAACAAAAGATCATATGGGATGAAGTGTTAAACTTGTATAAAATATCATCGATGGGAATTTTAAACTTTTGAAGGAAATAGTGCTAAAGTGTGAATTCAATATATGAGTTGAGTTGTGTATTACAATGTAGTTGGAAGCTTGATGTATCCAATAAATTATACAAGGTGGATACTCCATCTGCAATGGGAGTGGTCAATCAATTTATGGCTAACCATAGGCAACACATTAGAATATAGTCAATGAATTTTCCAAATCCTTGCAAAATTCAATAGATCTTTGTATGTATTATGGCAGCACAACATCATCAAGGATCATGTGTAAGAGTGAGTTATGTAAATTGGGAAAAAGATGTCGATAATCAAAGCTTAAATATTAGATATGTTTTTATATATTTGAATGCAATAAATATAGTTATCAAATTGACGAGAACCGTGACTTCAAAACAAAAACTTTAATTCTAAAATTTTATATTTTTGGATCATAAATATCAAAATCAATTTGTTACTAGTAGCACCTTTTTTTAGGGAGAGTTAAAATTACAATTTGTTTGAAACAAAAACTTTAATTCTAAAATTTTATATTTTTGGATCATAAATATCAAAATCAATTTGTTACTAGTAGCACCTTTTTTTAGGGGAGAGTTAAAATTACAATTTGTTTGAAACCATGGCTTTTACAGCTAATACCATTGCAAAGAAAAACTTTAAAATCGACCCTTGAATTGAAAATTGGCATTACTAGTAGCACCCTTTTTTTTCAAGGTTAAAATTACAACTCGATAGAAATAATGGCCTTGGTATAGTTGTGAATAAAAATTTTAAAATGGACACTCAAATTTAAAAGTGGTGTTAATGGTTATTTTTCAGGGTTAAAACTATGACTTGTTTGAAACCGTAGTCTGACAACCAATATCATTTCAGACAAATCTAAAAATACAGAACCATTGCAAACAA
>ML777144.1:754611-766034 GCA_009831015.1 Picea engelmannii
AGCGTTGTTAACTCTTGTTAGCTCAATGTCACTTTCCAAATATAACACCTGTGACTGGAGTGACCTCTAGTAACCCTGTTTACCCCTATTTGGCCCTGGCTATAGTCTAACGGGGTGGTTTAGACCATTAAGCCTCCTCTTCTGGAGCTCCTATTTGGAAAGGGACATTACAGGGTCTAATTACCGAATGAGCCATAGCATTGGTTTCACCATACTTCTCAGTTGATAGATGGACTAGTAGACGACACAATTCATGAATTTCATTTTCTAAAGTTGAAATGTGTTTTTTCTGATGAAGAAGAATACCCATGATGATCTTCACCTTGAGATTGGAGTTGTTTGTTTGAAATGTTATCTGATTAGAGAGTGATTGTAAGGAGCTACCTTGAACCCTAATGGATTCCTCATGCCTTCAAAGAGCTTGCATGGTCTCCCTGAGCTCCTTGTAATCCATGATCTTATTTGAAATGGTTTGATTATCATGAGTGGCCATGGAGCTTCTAATAGGGAATTAGCCTGAGGATCAAAATCATATCAGAATCGTTTGCATTTGCTCTAGGATAGGCTTGAAGGTAGTCAGAGCAACCCAAGCCAAATCCAATCAACACGTCCCCAATGGAAAAACCAAGACACCAACAATCAACGCGTCCCCAATGGAAAAACCAAGACACCAACTAATGTTCACTTGCAGCAGACAAATGACCTCAAATTCAATGATGATTATGAGCTCGGACTCTAAGAGGGAACTAGAATGCTTAGAGCTACATGGGGATGGGAAAGTTCCACCAAAATTCTATATGTGGAGCCACTACAATTAGCAAAGGAAAGAGAATTATGTTGTGAGGCGACCAGAGCTTTTGATCCTTCAAACAAGTCGGATCCATCTGCACCAAAACACAAATGTCTATCCAAATCATTTCCCCACCACAATTATGTCGTGCTAGGGCAGTGCATTCATTAAGTTGCATGGTATGAAGTTCAATCGTCTGGCAGGGGTGGTGATGTCTCCTTGCATTAGTCCTTGCATCATGGGAGGAGAGTGTCATGCAACCCTCCATGTGCCATGTTAATGAGGAGATACATGGATTTTTCATTGCATAATCAAGGAACCGGTTGTGTATATTCCTTACCATTGATAATTATAACCCTCATTTTTTTCTAGTGACTAAGTTTGCTTGGTGATCCATCATTGTACTATTCTCATGCAATATGTCAAGAATGGAAGTCAACCAAAAATCAAGAGGGGACAAATCAAATAACAAATATTTTACAATTAGTTTGGAATGTCCTACCACTGTGAGGATTGATATATATTGAGTTTTGGAGAGATTTAACCCTCAACCACATTATTGTAAGAGATATTGAGGCTCCATGCATAAGTATAAATTATTGCCTCTCTAGTATTATAAATAACCCCTCCCCCACTTGCCACCCCATTCTTTCTTCCTGGTTTGGTTTTTCTCCTACATTAAAAAAAAATGAATTTCTTTTTTACTTATTTTTAAGTGTTTTTGTTGCATTGGTGGTACTTTTTAAAGTTTTTGTCTACACTGATATCGGTTTATAAGCCATGGTTTTAAACAAGCCGTAATTTTAACCTTAAAAAATGACCCATATCTTAACGGCGTTGGCTAGCTGTTCTATGAAATGGTTTTTTTCGTCGGAATCCAACGATATAAATTTACACGAATCACTATTTTTTGTTGTTCAAAATCTATTTATGAATGCAGAAATAGATTTGGGATGTTGAAAAACTCCTAGAGCACTCGGATTTTACAAAAATAATCACTTAAATCTACGAATCCAACAATTTCTCGTCGGATTTCAGGCAAATATCCCCGAAAAAATATTCATTTTGTAGAATCTTTAACCTAGGACTATCTTAACTATATTAATCTCCTTAAAAATATACATACATAAAATAATAATTAATAATAGATAAAAATCTTTTAACAACATTGTTCTTATATTTGACTCCCTACCCTACGTTATCATGTGATCTCATAGCTACTTCAAATTCGTTGAAATAATATATATGTCATTCAAACCTTGACTTATAATGTGAAACTCCCTACTCCACATGGCAATCCCCGTCCAATGGTACAAAGCATTGACAAGCTCTAAAAAATACCTTGGCTTATAATGTGAAACTCCCTACTCCATATGGCAATCCCCGTCCAATGGTACAAAGCATTGACAAGCTCTACAAAATAGCATATATTATACACCACTTATTATCATAAAATATCATTATAATATATTTATATCGTAATCATGATATGTAAGGTTTTAATATTTGAAAATATAGGATTAGATTATATTTATATTTTAATCGTGTAAGATTTAAATATTTTAATTATTTTTTAAAATATTATTATGATTAGTAAATCAAAATGAATATGTAATTTAGAATATTGAATAAAAAAAATTAAATATTTTGGAAGATAAATATTATTTGTCCATTTTTATGTAAATACATCATAATGTATTTTTATGTATACATCATAATGTATTTTTATGTAAATACATCATAATGTATTGATGTGACTTTGTTTAACAAATGCCACATATCACAATACCAACCATATATATTATAGTGCAACTATAAATAAAAATAATAATAACATTTCCCCGGATGGGGTGTCATCAAGAGCATAGCATTCATGACTAATCACCATGTACGCAAATCGATTCACGTGCCCATATTGTGGATGGTGTCACATTATTCAATAAGTTCTCATTGCATGGGAATGTTGTTGGTTAGTACGAGGATGGTCGGCATCATTTACTCCAGGTAGAGCAGTTTAATACGCCATTAACAGCTATGAATTGGACGATGAGAGGGGAATTAAGGTTACCCAGCATCAGGGGGAATAATCATTATGTCTGGTTCTTCCTCTAGATGCATTATAGTGGAAAGGGTGAACGTTGGATTAGTGTCATTCACATCAGGGATCCCTCCATCTCTAAATTCACCATGCTGAGGCAACATGGTCGCTCGAAGAGGGGCAAAGGAGAATATGTCCCAATGGGTAGGCCTCTTTCATCAATCGCAAGCAATGAGATTTCGCACAACAATAGGAAAAGGTTCAGATCTCCATCTCACAGTTCGACACACCCGCAAGACAATGACCACGCCTCCTCTAGGTGCGGCTGCAAAATCAAGTGGTTTGATAGACAAGGGTGCTCCTTGGGTTATGCCTCGAAGTCCTGGACCTCTTTTGAAAGTCCACAAGAAAACTCTCATCGTGTTCAATCTCATCGCACTCAGGTAGCTATGTCTTTAGAGCACACAGATACTGGTCCATCTGAAGAGCCCTCCTTGGACAAGCACAACACTTTAAAAGAGGAGGATTCCCAGCAAATTTTTGAAGCCCTGTCCAATCTTCAGCAATTAGTATTCGAGTTGTGGAGTGAGGTTAATGATGTTCAATTTCACCTGGAGCTCCTAGAACATCGCATCTCTCAAGCAATGGACGTGGATAAAGAACGACAGGCCTCCTCAACTCTCCTGACAGTTAGAGAGGCAACGTCTATCCTCCATTCTTCGAGACTGAACTAAAAACCAGTATAATGGTCACCAAGTTCAACATATTGGTTACTAGTTGTTCTAGTTTATATATGTCCAAGTTGGTGAATATTTATAATAGTGTAGGGGCTAGGATTAAATCAGACTCTCGTTTTATTTCAGCACTTGGCATTGTTAGACAATCACATTGTTATCTTAGTTATTTGGCTCTGTAATAATTTTGTGGACATAGGGGCAAGGTTGATTTCCCGATGTGGCGACTTTGTCTCCAATGAAAACTGAATATTTTGTGATAGTTGTACATGGAAGGTAATATATAAATCACTTATTTACCCCACATATATATATATATATATTACACTACTACCACAACTATTATACCACATACCAAAATTCCAATATTATTGTTGAAATCTCATCCTATATTGAAACTCTTTGTATAGTCATAAAACTAAACATGTTGAACAAATCACCAAGCTATTTAATATTAAAGATGGTTGAAATCTCATCCTATTTTGAAACTCTTGTATAGTCATAAAACTAAACATTTTGACCAGATCACCAAGCTATTTAATATTAAAGAAAAAGATTGTTTTTATAAAGCTAAGGATTTTGACCATGTTAAGGTTTAAGTTATTATTAGGTTTATTTTCAATTTACTAGATAACCATAGTATAGATAGGATCACTAAGAAAAACACAATCACAAGATACACAACATTTATCCTAGGAAACACTCATGGGGAAGAAAACCCGGCAAAAACTTCATTAATATAGATAGCCAATACAATGCCAAGACAATAAACCAAACACTATGGAATATCCTCTACTGAGCAATGTGTCTCTCTCTTCCTTCTTCTCCAATTGCAGCTACCAAACTTGCACTCTGGATGATCGAATGAGTGAGTGAACAAATGAGGTGTTGGCTTCCTTTATTTATACAAACTGGCAGGTGTTGAAAAGGTGTCTCTTCGTTGGGCAAGGCCGACTTATCTTCTGAGTGGTTAAAACCACTTTAAATTGTCTGGGGGGGAACTTCTCAATTTGCATAATATGTTTAGGGTTTGACCAATCTGCAAAAGGGGATTTGGTCAATTACAATGTCTAACATGATCAATCCACAAAATGGGATTGATCTAATAAATAATAAATAGAATACTCTTTGCAATTACAATATTTCAACACTCCCCCTTAACAAAAAGGGTATTCTACAACATTATCATGAGAGAGAGAGGGCAGCAACATCAAAAGCATCTAGAACACTAAATGGCATATCTATAAATCATTGGAAGTTTTTCTCATCATCAATATCATCATTCACAGCAGGGAGTTGGAATGGCATCATCATCATCTGCATCAACATGGATTAGTATAACACTAATACATCATCATCAATAACAGCACAAGGTTGATACAACAGCGATATCACATCACAAAGGCTAGAGCATCATCAATAACAGCACAAGGTTGATACAACATCAACAACAGCAATATCACAGCACAAAGGTTGGAGCATCATCAACAACAGCAGCATCACAGCACGAACGTTGGAGCATCATCAACATCAGCACTAGGCTGGAAATCTTCCGCACGAAGCTAGCATCTCATCAACATCAACACGAGAATGGAAATCTTCAGCACGAGGCTGGCATCACAACAACATCAGCACAAAGCTGAAAATCTTCAGCACTAGGCTGGAAATCTTCAGCACGAAGCTGGCATCTCATCAACATCAACACGAGGCTGGCATCACAACAACATCAGCACGAAGCTGAAAATCTTCAGCACTAGGTTGGCATCACAACAACATCAACACGAAGCTGGAAATCTTCAGCACTAGGTTGGCATCACAACAACATCAGCACGAAGCTGGAAATCTTCAGCACTAGGTTGGCATCACAACAACATCAGCACAAAACTGGAAATCTTCAGCACGAGGCTGGCATCACAACAACATCAGCACGAGGTTGGCATCACAACAACATCAGCGCGAAGCTGGAAATCTTCAGCACTAGGCTAGCATCACAACAACATCAACACGAAGCTGGAAATCTTCAACACTAAGCTGGCATCAACACTACTCCCCCTTTCGAGGGAGGTCCTTTCGAACTAAACCAAACTTATCTCAAAAGTGCTCAAACTTTACACGAGATAGAGGCTTGGTCAACACATCAAACAACTTATCTCAGATGTGCTAACATACTAGAGTTTTATGGCTCTTCTCTGCACCATATCATGGATGTAATGATATCGGATCTCTATGTGTTTTGACTTGTCATGGAACACAGGGTTCTCTGTCATCTTTATGCAACTATGGTTATCACATAGGATCATGATTGCTTCCATCTCCAGATCGAATAGACATGTCAACAAATTCTGAAGCCATATGGCTTCACAACTAGCGAAACATGCATCCATGTATTCTACTTCTGTCGTGCTGAGAGAAATGCTTGATTGCTTCCTACTCTGCCATGAGATCATTGCTGACTCAAGCTGAAACAACATCCTGAAGTGCTCTTTCTATCAGAGACACTTCCAACCCAATCTAAATCGGTATAACCACTCAATCTGAAGTCATGATCTCCATTATAACTGATACCACAATCTAATGTACCCATAAGGTAACTCATCACATGTTTTGCAGCAACCAGGTGAACACATCTGGGCTCTACCAGAAATTGACTCAAGGTGTTCACAGCAAAACATATATCTGGCCTGGTGTTCATCAGATACATCAACGATCCAATGATCTGTCTGTACAGCGTAGCATCAATCAATTCTGACGAAGTGTCAACCACGAATTTCAACTTTGTTTCCATGGGTGTATTCATGGATTTTCACTCCAACATATCAAATCTCTTCAGTATTTCAACTTCATACTTCTCTTGGTTAAGGAAGATCTTCTCTAGGCTCCACCAGACCTCAAGACCTAAGAAATAGTGCATTAGGCCAAGGTCTTTCATCTCAAATTCTACAGCGAGCTTCTTCTTACAATCGATGATGAGCTTTTCTTCTCAAGTTAAGAATAAGTCATCCACATAAGCAGCAATATAACAGGTTCATCATTCATAACCTTGAAGTAAAGGTTAGAATCAACGTTACTCTTGGTAAAGCCCAAGCTCAACAAGAAATTGTCAATCCTTCCATACCAAGCTCTAGGAGCTTGCTTCAATCCGTACAGATCCTTCTTCAACTTGCAGACATGAGTTTTCATGTCTTCAACTTCAAATCCTTGAGGTTGTTTTATATACACTTCTTCAATGACACCATTCAAGAAAGTTGTTTTCATCCATTTTGTGTAACTTCCACTTCATCTTAGCTACAAGAGCTATGATTGTTCTGATTGAAGTGTATCTGGCTACAGGGGCAAACGTCTCTTCATAATCAATGCCTTCCTTTTGAGAAAAGTCACAAGCAACAAACCTTGCTTTATATTTCTCAATACTTTCATCAGCAGCATGTTTTATTTTGAAAATCCATTTGGAAGATACCACATCCTTGCTCTTCGATCTGAGAACTATTTCCCATACATCATTCTTTATAATGGATTGGTATTCTTATGTCATGGCATCTTCGCATTCTTTCTTTTGAATAGCTTCTTCAAAGCAAGTAGGCTCCTTCTATAAGAGATCACACATCAAAGCCATATAACTAGAGAATGGTTTCGGTTTCTTCACTTTTTTCATGATTCCTTCGAGGGCACCATACTTTTCTCCATCTTGAATAAGTTCCCTTTCCTAGTTTGTCTCTCTTGTGGGAGATCGTCATCTGGGAGGTTCTTGAGATTCTATTATGTCATGATCTTCTAGAATCTCCTCATCATAGGAAGTCATGACTTCCCTCATTGGTTCTGCAACTCTGGGAGCCACAGATTCTTCTTCATATACTTCTTCACGCTGACATCTTCTTGACTTCTTTAGTATTGCATCTTCATCAAAGGTTACATCCCTACTTATCTCAATATGATGGTAACCTGGTATATAAGCTTTAAAGTCCTTGGAGACCTCACAATATCCAACAAATATTTCCTTCTTTCCTGAAGGGTCCAGCTTGGTTCTCTTCTCTTTCAGAATATGTACAAATACTAGACAACCAAATATTTTGAGATCGCTTACTTCTAGCTTATTTCCGAAGAACATCTCTTCAGAGGTCTTGAACCAAGTGCACTATGGGACAATCTGTTTTGTACATACACTGTTGTTTTTGCTACTTCTGCCCATAAGTGCATTGGAAGATCTTGATTATGGATCATAGTCTTTATTGCTTCCATTATAGTTATGTTATTTCTTTCTGCTACACCATTTTGTTAAGGATTGTAGGGAGTGGTGAGCTCCCTCTTGATCTCAGCATCTTTATAAAAGTTTGCAAACTCTTTTGAGGTGTATTCTCCTCCATTATCTGACCTGAGTATCTTGATCTTTCTTTCAGAGAGATTCTCTATCAAGGCTTTGAATTCCTTGAATTTACTAAACACTTTGTCTTTTGATTTCAAAAAGTAAACCCAAGTTTTGCGAGAATAGTCATCAATAAAAGACACACAGTATAAATATCCACTAATGGAGGTTGATGGCATTGGGCCACATACATTCGAGTGAATGAGCTCTAGGACTCCTTCTGCTTTACTGTCTCTCTTCAGGAAAGGGTTCTTGATGTTCTTTCCTTGTGAAAATCCATTGCACAGATCTTCATGGTCAACCTTGAATTCTGGTAGACCTGTGACTACCTTGCTTACATATGGTAATGTCTTATAGTTGATGTGGGTTAATCTTCTATGCCAAAGTTCACATGGATTCTCAATGGAGTGGGTCAAGGCTGCTTCTGAGTGACACTTTAGCTTATACAAGCCACCTTTTCCATTAACAATTGTTTCTTCCATGATTTTTCCTTTGGGCCACATAAGAACTTCTCCATCTATGAAGGCAACTCTAAAGCCTTTCTTCTCTAAAGCTGAGATAGAAAGTAAGTTCTTTTTCAAACCTAGTTCATATAGTACATCCTTCATCTTCATTGGGGTCCTTGAATCAAGTTTGTAATTTGATTCTCCTACTCCTTTGATAGGGTATTGATAATCATCTCCAAGTGTAACTTTCTGGGGAAACTTATTTTCTATAAGGAAAGAGAGAATGTCTCTTTGACCAGTCATGTGTTTGGAAGCACCACTGTCTATGAGCCAAGTGTCCTCACCAAGGGACACTGATCCTGAGAGGGCAGAGATTAAGACATAGTCTTTAATCTGTTCTTTTATCATCTTTGTGGGTGGCTCTTCATCTTCAATTGTATGGGCATGGTGCCTCTTGTTTCTCTTCTTGTATTCTTCTCGTCTAGCTCGACAATTCTTAGCAATATGTCCCATCTTGTTAGAATGGTAACATTGGTAGGATGAGAAATCTTTTTCTCTTCTTTGAACTTTCTGATACTTCTGGAATCTCCTTGGAGGGTGAGATTATTTATGTATGAATTTGTTTTGGGGGTGAGACTCCTTATGAGTTTCTTTCTGGAAATAAGACCTCTTTCTTCCTCCTTTAGTATGAGTAGTTAGGGCTTGATCTTCATCTCTTGATAGTAATGTTTCTTAGTTAGCTATTCTTGTTTCTTCTTGAACACATTCTTCCCAAAGACTATCAAAGTGTAGTTTCTCCTTTCTGGCACAAATAGTTTGGATGAATGCATCCCAAGGTCTTGTGAGACCATTAAGGGTTGTCATTATAAGTTCGTCTTCATCTATAGTATCTTCAATTGCTTCTAGTTGTTCTTTGAATTGTGATATTCTGGAGAAATATTCTAGAATTGTTTCTCCTTTCTGCATCCTTGTACTTTTGAGTTGAGTTCTTAGATTCATCTTCTGATTGATGTTCTTTCCTTCATATAGTTTGGTTAGGGCATTAAACATTTCATTTTGAGTCATCTTTGAAGCCACTTGAGGAATCAAGTGATCTTTAATAGAATCTGCAATGATTCTTTTGATCCTAGTTGTGTCATTTTGGTGTTTTTCTTTAGCTGCGACATCGACAGGTTCTGGTACATCTTCTTTAATGAATCTTGCTAGGTCATTCTCTTCAAGAATGAGTGCAATCTTATACTTCCAGGCACAAAAGTTTTCCACACCTTCTAGCTTGTCAACAAACTTAGTGCTTGCAGACATCTTTACCTGGAGTTAGGAAAATGACCAAAAATTGAAAATACTCAAAATTTAATTTTGAACTTACCACGAGGTGTGCTTGGCTGAGGCAAGTAGCCTGGTGCAGTTGGATCTCAGAAAATCCAAATTTTGCCCCTTAAAACTTGACCAGCGAAATTCTGGACTAGTACTTCTGGTACCGATGAAAACTAAGGTTTCACTTTCTGAGAGTTCTACCCATTGAAAAGGTGTGTTGAAGGTGTCAATGAGTTCCCTAGGCTAGGTCGCACTTTTCTAGATGATTTTTGGGTTGAAATTCCTCTTTAATAAAAAAACCCTAATTTTCTTGTACAGCAACAATGACGTTTTTATTTATCCAGTGAAAGATGCTCTCTTCAACTTAGCTCTGATACCATGTTAAGGTTAAAGTTATTAATAGGTTTCTTTTCAATTTACTAAATAACAATAGCATAGATAGGATCACTGAGAGAAACACAATCACAAGATACACAGCATTTATCCTAGGAAACCCTCATGGGGAAGAAACCCAGTAAAAACTTCCTTAATATAGATAGTCAATACAATGAGACAATAAACCAACACTAGAGAATATCCTCTACTGAGCAATGCGCCTCTCTCTCTTCCTTCTTCTCCAACTGCAGCTACCAAACTTGCGCCCTAGATGATCGAATGAGTGAGTGAACAAATGAGGCATTGGCTTCCTGTTAAATTAAATATTAGTTTATAATGGTCAATTAGAAATTAGACTTAGGCATTAATAAAGTCAAAGTGACTTTAGGTTAATTTATTTGCTTTTAAGTCAGATATTTGCTTTTAGGTTATATTTTCACTTTATCCCACATTCATAAAGTGGTTTGACTCTACTTGATTGTAACCTAAATAAGAAAGCTATTTGCTCTCTTATTTCATTAATTGAATAAAGACAGATAACCTTATTCAAGTTATCTTGGTTTCTGTGTGTGCTCGGTTTCCGTTACATGGTATCAGAGCGACGTTAGGGCCACGGAGTCTGGGTGCGCGTGAAGACCTAGGGACTGCTACCGACAGTGACGGATCGAGGGATTGCCAGCGTAGCACTCTCAAGGAGCCAAAAGGGTTTCGGATCAGCCGGAGCCGGGTTCATTTGATTTTTCGGTTTTAAAAGCCAGATTGGTTTGTCTTACCCAGATTGGTGCCCAGCTTCGAAGATCTGGTGTTTTTTTTACTGTTAATTTCTTGAGTTAGCATATTTGAGGAGAAATTGGTTGATTTGGAGTTGGTTGAGGGCAGATTGCAGGTATTTTGCCATTATTTATCTGCTAAGTTTAGTATTTTACGATCATCTATGGCTACATTGACCAACATCATGTTGGAAGGCAACCAAAAGTTCTCTGGGAAGAACTACAATACCTGGAAGCAACGCATGTTGGCCATTTTTGCATACCAGTGCCTGTCAGATGTTGTTCTGGGCACAAGTCCTCGTCCCACGGTTGCAGGTAAAGACCAGGACAAGTTTGATGGCCAAGACAGAGACGCTGTGATGTTAATCAAATTGTCTGTGACAAATGATATGCTACCTGAGGTTCAGAACGGGAAGACTGTTGCAGCGATCTGGAAACAGTTGAAAGAGACCTATGAGATTTCAGATAAGGGTCGAGCGTTCTTTTTAAAGAATATGTTGTTCTCGATCAAGATGAGTGAGGGTGCCTCTCTCCAAGAGCACTTACTCAAGATCAAGGACATCCGGGAGCAGTTGGAGGCCATTGGTCGAAAGATG
>ML777144.1:768585-779980 GCA_009831015.1 Picea engelmannii
GGCAGCACAACAAAGCTGGAAGGTCCACCAGAGGGACGTGAAAAGTGCCTTCCTCAATGGAGATTTGAAGGAAGTGGTATACATGTGCCAACCAGAGGGGTTTCAGGTTGCAGGGAAGGAGCATCTAGTTTGCAAACTAAAGAAGGCTCTATATGGTCTGAAACAGGGACTGAGGACGTGGTACATCAAGATTGACAGGTATTTGGTTCAGCAAGGGTTCCAGCAGAGTCCTTCAGATTCCAACTTATATGTCAAAAGAGTTGGTAATGAGATCATTCTTCTGGTTGTTTATGTGGATGATATCATTATTATAGGTAGTGAGGAAGATGCAATTACATGGATCAAATCCAACATGAGCAGAGCATCTGACATGACAGATCTAGGCCTCTTACACTATTGTATGGGTGTAGAAGTTTGGCAAACAGGGAGCAGCATTTTTGTCTCACAAGCAAAGTATGCCAGGAGTTTGTTGGATAAGTTCAGGATGGAGGATTGCAAAATCTCCTCTACACCTATAGAGAAAGGGCTGAAACTTTCAGCCAATACTGACTCAAAGGCAGTCAATGAGTCACTATATAGACAGCTAGTGGGCAACTTGATATATCTTACAGCCACTAGACCTGATCTGAGTTTCGTTGTGAGCTTCATTTCTAGATTTATGACAGCGCCGAAAGTAGAGCACTGGACAGCAGCGAAGCAAGCGCTGAGATATGTGAAAGGGACACTTGACTTTGGTATTTTGTACAGCAGGAGCAAAGACCTGAGGTTGTGTGGGTATACAGATTCAGATTGGGCAGGTTTTGTTGATGACGGAAAATCCACTTCTGGATATGTCTTCAGCCTTGGCACGGGTGCAGTCACATGGACCAGCAAGAAACAGCGTACAGTCACCCTTTCATCGACAGAAGCAGAGTATCGGGAGCATTGAAAGGTGCATGTGAGGCAGTTTGGCTCATGAGGATGTTATCAGATATGCAGATGCAGCAGAGAGAGCCTACACCCTTGTTCTGTGACAATCAAGGGGTAATGAAACTTGTCAAGAATCCAGTGTTCCACGAGCATACCAAACATGTTGATACACACTGTCACTTCATCAGACAGCGTGTAGAAGATGGAACTATTGAGCTGCAGTATTGTCCTACAAAGGATCAAACTGCAGACATTTTCACCAAGTCTTTGGGTCCCGAAAAGCATGTAAAATTTCGAAAGAAACTTGGTGTAGTGAGTAGATTGACCATTAAGGGAGGGTGTTAAATTAAATATTAGTTTATAATGGTCAATTAGAAATTAGACTTAGGCATTAATAAAGTCAAAGTGACTTTAGGTTAATTTATTTGCTTTTAGGTCAGATATTTGCTTTTAGGTTATATTTTCACTTTATCCCACATTCATAAAGTGGTTGGACTCTACTTGATTGTAACCTATATAAGAAAGTTATTTGCTCTCTTATTTCATTGATTGAATAGAGATAGATAACCTTATTCAAGTTATCTTGGTTTATGTGTGTGCTCGATTTCCGTTACACTTCTCTTCGCCGGGCATGGCCGACTTGTCTTCTGAGTGGTTAAAACCACTTTAAATTGCCTGGGGGGCGACTTCTCAATTTGCATAATATGTTTAGGGTTTGACCAATCCGCAAAAGAGGATATGGTCAAACACAATGCCCGACATGATCAATCCACAAAAGGGGATTGATCTAATGAATAATAAATCAATAATAAATAGAATACTCTTTGCATTTACAATATTTTAGCAGACCAAGACACCAAGATAGGCATTATCTAATTGTTCTATGTTTTGGTCATTTTCCCCAAAATTCGATGACACAAATCTACACAAAATCACAATTTTTCGTTGTTTAAATTGCATTTTTTAATCTAGAAATGGATTCAGCGTGCTGAAAATCTCTTGGGACACTTGGATTATACAGAATTAACCACTCAAATCTGTTGATCCAAGAAATTCTCACCGGATCTTGGAAAAAATTAAACAAAAGATATCACTGGAAAAAAAAAAAGTAAAAACATTACTACGGCCACCAAAATATTTAATATTATAATCAAACTCCCCCTTTCTCTAAGAACTTGGCAACCCCAGATAAAATCAATCAAATAGTTTACATATTAGGTAATGTTGCCATGATTTGAAAAACATGTGGGATTCAACCTTATTGGATTCCCTTTAAAGATATATGTTTCTTTATTTTACAAACTTAGGCGGCCAAGACCAAACACGAAAGTCAAATACTCTTAACCTTCAATGAATCAACGAAGAAGGGCAAGGCATGCATTGAATCCTCTTAGGTTTATAGATAGGACAATTTACAAAATCTTCATATTTTTTTGGAAAGGTGGGTGAAGGTATCTTTTTATTTTTTAATTTAGTTATTAATTAGTATTAAGGTAATTATTATCGATTGTAACTTGTTATATATAAATACATATTAACTCATCATTGTTATTTATTGGTGGTCCGTAAGGAGGTAGGCTTCTTATCTTACCAGATATTTTTGAGTCTTGGACCATTAATCTACTTCCTTATGTTTGAGGAAGATGAACTCTTAGCCAATCCGAATCAGTTTTAGGTCTTACCCTAAGACTAAAAGGTGGTTTCAGCATATCCACAAGAAAGTCATAATCGCTCGTGGTCATTGCTAAAGCACCTTTGGAGAGGTCATGTACTTTTTAATACCATTTAACCTTAATCTCTCATAAATGAAATCGAATACTACACTAATTGCAATTCCTGCAAGTGATGGAGAGGTCATGTACTTTTTAATACCATTTAACCTTGATCTCTCATACATGAAATTGAATACTACACTAATTGCAATTCCTGCAAGGGACATGTTGGCCCGTTGTGATAAGGGTAGAAGGGTAGACACCCCCTTGATAAAGGTCCACTCCGGTGTGCCTCGGAACATCTTGACCCTTGCTAAGTCATAAGTTTCATGTTAAGCGTTGACTTGCGAGTTGTTGACACTAACCTAGAGGTTATAGTGGTAGCCAACCGGATTTGAACCTAGGCCTTGCCCAAATAATCACAACCAATTACCAATTTCTTTAGATCTAAAGAAAAAGGAAATTTAACTTATTACTCAAAAAAAACAAAAACAAACAACAACAAATATAAAAAACCAAAACCAAAAACAAAAACACATCACCCTATTAGTAGCAAATGTTATATGATAAAATTTAGGGTAAGTTCATTTCAAGGGGAAGCCCCAAGAATGAGGTGCGCATGGCTGATTATTCCATCTTTTTGTCGTACATCATGAATGGTTGTATTCGCAATTGGTGTTGTTAAATCATCTTTGCTTCGTGGACTTCGTCATCAATTCCAGTTGAAGATATCATATATATATATATATATATATATATATATATATAGTTGTGACATTCAGCCAACCCCGGAGTTGACTTCAACCACATAAAACATAATATATGCTGAATAGAAAAGAGTCCATAATGAAGGGGGACCTACATTGTGGTACATGTTAGAGTGAAACAGGCAAATGATAGAAAATGGAACATAAATTTTGGACCTCATGATCATTGAAAAAGTCCAGAATCTTTATGCTCATACCACATTCAAAGCAAAGTTTTCTTTGTCTCTTCTCAACCACAGATGGAGGTCATAAGGGATGGATGCGTGAAGTTGTCAGTCTTAAGAGCATTCAAAATTGGAAGGTTCCTGGGTTTAGTGTGCTTTCATTTCAATTTTTGTCAGTTCACTCTCCTAATTGAACTGGGTCAATTTGTTAAAAAGTTGAATGAAAGTTGCATCTGGCTTGCTCAAACAGTTCATTCACAAAATCCGGGCACATAAAAAAAGCCCACCTTGCATAAGTATCCCAGCAGCCCCTCCAGAAAATGATGCATAATTCAAACCAACTTTTGATACTAAATACACAGCAAGTATATATCAACACAGAAGAAGAGAGTTTATGATCATCTGCAAATCTTGAGATACCCAATAAATAAAGTCTGCATTGCAAAAGTATGCCCAACAGTCCAAAACAAAAAACAAAGACCCGTAATCTGTTTTAACTATAAAACTGCGACAATGCAACATTCCCAGAACCAGATACATGAATAGACAACAACAGATTCATGGATATATCTTACCAGCCAGAAGCATCAATAAACAAAATGGCAGATTGACAATTCTCTCTTAATCTTAAGAAATAAAACTTCAACATCCAAGCAAAGTCATAACACATTTACAAAATTATGCCACATTATCCATCCTTTATAAAAGGGTTTTCTAAACATAGCTTTCCTCCTATCTATGTAACTATCTCATAGGGATGCCTGTGTCAGCGAGGCATATTTCCAAATTTGCCCACAAAATCTGCAAGAAATGCGTATTTTCAGATCATTGAAAAACGAACATTCAACTTTGATATTCACTTTTTGAGATTAACACAACATTTATGACTGAAAGATGCTTTACAAGTACGAACCACTGATGCTTTTCCAATAACCTTTATCTACCAACTAAAATGGAAAATCTACTTACCAAACCTTCCTCATAAGAAGAAACAATCTCTGGTCTAGCTCAAAATTGGCAATATTTCCAGGATCTCCCTTTAATAACATTAGAAGGCCTCCAAATGAAGCATATATCTCTCTGTATATAATAAACAAAACAATTTCCCACAGCTTAACGATCAAAGTCAAATATGAACAGTGGTGAACCGCATTATATAGAGCCAAATAACAGAAGGCTGAAGCTTTTTAAGATGTTAAACACAAGCCTATCTCAAAAAATGGAATTTCACGGTAGATGGAGCAATTGGAAAATTTAACTAAAACCAGTTCTATAAAAAAATCAAGCAGACTGACTCGGTTTCATTTGTTTAAAATCCTAATTTTGAATTACATAGCAATGAATGTACTACATCTATTTCTCATGTGCATTAATTTGCTTCTTGCATTTACCAAGCTCCCATTCTTAGAATCAAATCCAATACAAGAACGTCATATCTACTAATGCATATATAGAAGTTAACCAGGTTATATACGTACACTTTTACATTGGCTCCAGAATTATCCTCGGAGATCTTGTAGAGTTTTCCATACATCACATATTCGTATTTGTCAGCAAGTGTTTTTCTGCCACTCTGCAACATCCAAAAATAAATGCAATCTTAATACAATACTGATCAACTAGTAATTCTCAGTCAATCGAATCCTCCACTCAATTTATCAGGTTAAATTTTCTTCTTACCAATTGAAGCTGGTAGAGGCACCCATATTTGAATTTCAAACATACAAATTTACCCCGAGCATCACACAATATTATCAAGATTGGTAGTCATCTGAGCTAATCCTCAGAATTTAGAATTGGGCGTTGCATACTTGGGTTTTGCCTTGTGGTTTCAAGTAGTATACTTGGTGTTATTCATAAATAGACAAATTCTTCAAATGATCACAAAAATAATCAGGAAGTAGGTCCTGATCCCCTAATTAATGGTGAGGGGAAAACTAGAACTTAAATAAGTCAACTTAGCCTACAAAGTGTTTAGTAGCAAACAATCAGCCCTTCTGTTTAATCAAGTTACTTCCAATCCCATCCACCACAAGTTATGTTTGAGAGAGCAAACAATCAGCCCTTGTGCAACAGTAGAAAATCCTTGATAATGTAAATTTAATACAAAAATATTGTTCACCCCACTGTGCAATCATATATATCAATAATAACTCTTATACTCAGACAGAAGGTATATGGTGGTGTAATGGCCATTTCTACTCGCAAAATTGATAAGAGAAAAGACCATAAATGGGAGTTTCATAAATAGCATCTCCTTTTTAAATGATTATGAAGTCCTCTCAAAGGCTAGTAGTTTTGGACAAACTATGTACAACAACTTTGCATGTTGCAAAGAAGACACATGGGATGTGGACAAGCCACAAGGGTCACTCTGACTCTAAGTTCCAATAACAGTGGTTCCCTGATAACACAGCAAACACCTGTAATTTGGTGAGGATATGATGTCAGAACTTTCACTACAGATTTTCTCAAATCAGGTCCCCATAGCGAAAGCAACTTCTGATTTCCTTAGCAAACAGAAATTTCAAGGCAAACACCTCCATGAACTTTCACAACACTTAATCAGCATTTACCAGGGACTCAAGTTATCACAATTTTGATAACTTTCTTCCCAAAACCCTCAAAAACACACTCGGATTTAATGCTTTCCCTGTTGCACTATCCTTGATCAAGAATACAATATTGGAAAAGTCAAAGTCTAAGCTTTAATGACAGCAACAATCCTCTTTGGTGTCAAGGATGTGCCAGCAAGGATTCCACTGTGCAGTAACACCACTATCCTTCCCAACCACAGATTGTATCGGTTCTCCCTTTACAAAATTGCACCATTGAAACTTGCCTCTTCTCTGGCATCTTTGTTAGCTTCCTATTAAAGCTCTAATCAATGCAATAGGGCATAAGAGATGAACTTAATAAGAGACTGTGATATGGTACCTGCAGAAATCAGATACCCCAAGTAAAGATACCGTCTCTTGCTATTTTCCTTTACTATCAAATTATCAATCTGAAGAAAGATGGACACCTGCAACTTTACAACCTTCTAATATATCAGAAGGATTGTATGGGCTAGCAAAAGATAAATAAGCATAGAACACCTCACATAGACCAAGACTCCCAAGTTGAAAATGAAAAATATATATTTATTCAGATTATTTATTAACATGTCAAAGTAGATTGCTTGACCTCATGTGGGTATTTGCTTGGCATTCTTCCCTAGGACAATGGAGTTCTCTTGCTTGCTTGGTGGATGCCCTTCATTATGGACACATGGAGAGATCCACTTGCTTGGAGAATGCCCTACTTAGGACGAGGAGCATTGTGCAACTTGGAGGAGGGGATCAGGCCTTAGATAGCATGGGGTAGCTTGGATTCCTAGATGGGGGCTTGGAATTGGCTCAGGGATGCTTGGGCTGCGGCAGTATTCTTGTTGGGGCAGCTGACCTAGTGGAGTACATAGCTTAGGAGGAGCGAAGGAGTCTGTGTGGGCTGGGATGGAGAGATGTGGACACACCTTGAGTAGCTACACCATCTTGGAGCTCGTATTGTGTACAACATCACCATGGAGCACAACATGTGTACCCTTGGAGTGGAGCGCTTCACTTGTGTACAAGCGGCCTACATGAACTTTTTGTAGATTGCTTGTAAGGGCTTGGGACCACATTGTATCGTTGGCCTCCCTTACCTCCCATATATATAGATGAAGGAGAGAGTCACCTCATTTATCATCATCATCATACTCTTCTCTTTGTACTTGTCTTCTTGGAGTGATTTGCTAGGGTTCATGAGAAAACCCTAGGAAAAGTTATACATGCGACGAGGATGCCTTTGTTGGAGATTACTCTTATGACTAGGGTTTCAACTTGTGAAAAAGAAGAAGTTGGAGAAGAACATCATATAACTTGTGTTGTTCATTCTTATTCACTCTTGTGTAGAGATGTGACCTAGAAGACGAGTGCACTAGCCTTCTCTCTCTCTTGGTCTTCATTTGTATTTGATCTTTCTCTCTCTTGGAGTTGCTAGGGTCTCATGGTTTTTTTATCCAAATTGGATCATCATATAATTTTTCATCTATCTTGGTACTTTATGGGTGGAAAAAATTGGAGGAGCTTGCAGGTCCATATTAGTGGCAAGTCTTAGTTTGGAAAATTGGGGTCTAGAACCTCCAGAGCCATTTTGAGGCATTAAACAACATTTTATTTAGGTTACAGTGTCTAAAACTTATGCCCATACACTTGTTATTGATCTGCACAAGACCTTTCCAACAGTGCAAAAATCACCTCAATCGGAGCTCGTATGCAAAAGTTATGCCTCCTGCAAGTTGACTTACCTTGTTGACCACCATGGTACGAGTCAATGCCACGTCAACCCCCATTACTCACACATATGGGGCTAGCCAAATGTGGACTTTCAAGAAGATACTAGAATGTCCAAACCTTATCACTAATTGAGGGTTGAGTATGCAAAAACCCTAACCCTAGACGACTATCAAGCTATGTTAAATATCGAGCCACTAGAAGGAGAAAGGGATCCATTCTTTAGCATTGTATTTGTTCCATAGTTGAGCAAAGCATCTAGGATTGGTATTTTGAGAGCATAACAAAAGAGGAAAAGATTTTGTAGTAGGAATATAGGCCACAATGTCAAAGGAAACTCCACATTGAGTGCTTCTTTCTTTGAATTTGCATTTACATAACTGAAGAAAAAAAGAGTACAGCATAGGCCTCACCTTCTACCTAGGTTCTCCCTTATTGGGTTTCCCAGGATATATATTGTGTTCATTTGCATGTGGATGGTGTGTTCTTTTGCACATTTCTTTCATTTTCATATTTCAACTATTTCATAAATTTAAGCAAAGCTAGTAATCCATGAAATGAACTACACATCAGTGCAAGGATCCAAGTAACCATTGTAGCCATGGAAATATCAATGGTCACACTGAAGAAAAGTGTTGGAAACTACATCCAAAGCTGAACCCTAAGAACCATAAGAAGAATGCCAAGAAGAACCTTCTAGCCATGAATTCAAGTAATCAGGTAGAGAGCAGCTCAAATGTGGATGAGAAGATTGCTTGCACTTCAGTGCAGAAGGAGGTGAATCAGAGTAGCTTTCATCACAAGGAAGTGAAAGAGATGACAAAACTCTTCCATATCAAGATCCAGGTCAAGAAGACCAAGGTAGACACCCTATTCAATTCTAGTTCAAAGGACAATCTCATAGCAGCTAATCTAGTCAGCAAGTTTGGGTTGAATGTTCATGATCATCCAAGCCCATACCCATTGGGGTGGATGAACAAGGATGCAAAAATTAAGGACACAAAACAATGTAAGATCAAACTTGTTGTAAGTGCAGATGTTATTGATGAAGTGGAGTTAGATGTAGTACCCCTTCATGTATGTGGTGTAGTGTTTGGAAGCCCCCTATATGTATATGAGGAATGCAATCAAAGAAAAAGAGACCTGGAAAACCACCTTCAAGACAAGGAAAGGTTTGTGTGAATGGTTGGTCAAGCCATTTCGTTTATGCAATGCACTAGTTATGTTTATGAGATTGATGAATGATGTATTATGCCAATATTTAGATTCATTTGTTATAGTGTATTTGGATGATATACTAGTTTATAGCTCTACCTGGGAGGAGCACATCTCACATCTCATGAAGGTATTAGAGTCTCTGAAAAAACACCAATTGTTGGCTAACCTCAAGAAATGTGAGTTTGCTCAACAGTCATTGGTATATTTGAGGGTATGTGATCGATGGAGGGGAGCATAAGATAGATCCCGCAAAGATAATGGGCAGTTTCTACTAATGTCACTAAAGTTAGGAGCTATGTTACCAAGATCCGGATACGGATTACAAATTCAAATTCGGATACGGATCCATTAGATTTTTGAAAAGCCAGGATCCGGATACGGTGAGGATACATTAAGTACAAAAATATAATAATATTTTTTTAATTTAAAAAATATATATTCAAGGTAAAGTCTACAGAGGTATACACACCCTAACCCCCTTTTAACTTGTGACCTCTTAAGAGGAAACACATGTTCTTCACTATTAGACCCACTTACACTGTATATAATTAAGTAATAAAGTACCAAGTAATAAAAATAATAATTAAGCAATAATATAAATATAAAAGATTACTAAGTAATAAAATAATAATTATAAGTAATAATATAAATATAAGGGGTGTACCAAGTTACCAACTAATAATATAGTTGGTACTTAAATATTACTCCCCTTATATTATGCAAAATTTATGTATTTCATAATACCCTAGTTGGTAATAATTACTTTATATGTATCTATATTATTACTTGCAGCAACATAGTTAGCAACGTTGTCCGTTATGACTTAGACAACATGTTGTGGACCCACCTCCCGAATGAACTCATCCAATAAGTCACATAACAATGTTGCATCTTTAACATGTGCAGATGCATCAACAAATTTAACAAACACTGACCCCTTGGGACACTTATCCAAGAAGTTAAGAAGTATCCCACCCTTCTGGTCCGTCCAACCATCTGACATCACGGTGCATCCAGTGATTTCCCATGATGCCTTAAGCTCCTCCAATATACATATAATATACATTGACCCCTTGGGACAATTATCCAAGAAGTTAAGAAGTATCCTACCCTTCTAGTCCGTCCAACCATCTAACATCACGGTGCATCCAGTGATTTCCTATGATGCCTTAAGCTCATCCAATATAGATATATATATATATATCTATATATATATATATATAGATATATGAATTTTGTGATGCTCTTAATCGATTCAACAATGTCCCTGATATAAGGAATTTTTCCCATATCCTCTAAAATCAAATCTATACAATGTGCAACACAAGGAGTCCAAAACAATGTAGGATACCTCTGCATAAGCATCCTACTTGCAGCAACATAGTTAGCAACGTTGTCTGTTATGACTTAGACAACATGTTGTGGACCCACCTCCCAAATGAACTCATCCAATAAGTCACATAACAATGTTGCATCTTTAACATGTGCAGATGCATCAACAAATTTAACAAACATTGACCCCTTGGGACAATTATCCAAGAAGTTAAGAAGTATCCTACCCTTCTGGTCCGTCCAACCATCTGACATCACAATGCATCCAGTGATTTCCCATGATGCCTTAAGCTCCTCCAACCTGCTAGCACAATCAATCTTTTCATTTTGAAGGATAGGCCCTCTCAACTCCTCATAGGTAGGGGCCTCGTACCCCGGGCCAACAACAAAAACTGCATCAAACATTGGTTGATAGAATGGGTTGTTCTTGGCAATGTTAAAAGGAATGTCACTCCATAAGAAATACTTACCCACCAACTTATCAGCCTCTTCCTTTTCCTTTTGTTTTACCATTGACATGATAGAAGGTTGTGCACCAGGTGTGGTTCTAGAAACAAAATACGATGAGGTAGAAGGTGGAATTGAAGTAGTCGAACTTCCCTCCTCAGATATTCCATGGTTTGCAAATTGAGCTTTCTTGGATTTGTTGTAATCTCTGGTTAAACCCAACTCCTCAAGCGCTTTGTTGGCAATATGCATGATTTCCGCGGTTGAATTTGGGCAAATATCCACTTCATGTCCCGGGATTTTTGCAAGATGGTATTTTAGCTGGGTAATTCCCCCAATCATTCTCACCTTACACAACTTGTAATACAAAGTTTGTCTATTAAAAGCCCCCTCGGGATCACCATATTCCCACATAGGATCCAATTTTCTCGGCATTTTCAATCTTCAAGTGATCAAACCTAGGGCACAAAAATAGTGGAAAAAAATTAAAATCACCATTTAACATTTAAAGAATCAAGATTCAAGATAAT
>ML777144.1:818623-836230 GCA_009831015.1 Picea engelmannii
GAAATTCACTTTATTAAGTGATTAATAAAGTGAATGTACTTTTGTAATAAAGTGAGTTTAATTTAATTAAATGCCTATTGGCATTAGTAATTAAATTAAGTCCTTGTCGTCAGATCTAAAGTGAAGGTGAGATTTAATCTCAGCCCTTGATCACTTTGAAGATCTAGGGTTTTGGATTTAGGGTAAACTCAAGGTTATAAAAGGCAACCTATGTGAGAGGATGACACACAGAGATACACACAAAGTGAGAGAGTGAGCTCTTATTGATTATGTGGAGAAGGACATTCATCCAAGTGTGCAGGGCAGGGCGCCGAGGAAAAGGAGCGAAGGGGAAGCAAGGGAGATATCATCCAACTAGCAAGATTGAAAGACTGATCTTGAGGTTTGTAGGGCTTGGCTATATGTTGTTTAGTATTCCTAAGGTGGGCCATTATCCCAGGAAGGGAGCCCAAATTAATAATAATAAATCTCACAGAACTGATTTTCCCTTCGGGGTTTTTTCAAGGGGTTATTTACCCAAAAATCTTGTGCAATGTGTATGGTTTCTGTTTTATTTGCTCTAAATGTATGTTTTCGTTAAATAACTCAATTGTGATTTTATTCAATAAACCAGTTTTATTCGGAATTATTTGTCAAAGTTGGGTTACAGAAAATTAACATGGTATCAGAGCCTAAACTTTGAGGAAAACCAAGTTGCAAAGATGATTATTTTGCAGCGTTGGAATTTTCTTTTAATTTTTGCAAGGTACAGAGAGGGTAAGAAAATTTAAAAAAAAAAAAAAAAGAGGCAACCATACAGTACAACCATCGTACAGAACAGTCGTACGTCGTACAACCACTGATTGGATGCATAGAAGACCTATACAGCAGTGTACAATTGCACAGTTCTGAGATCAGACTAAGGAAATCCACGTGCAAACAATCCACCGGCTGTTGCACAAAGGGACGTGGGCATGGATGTGTATCAAGCTATAGAAGTTGGGACGTGGAGCAACCGTAGTTGCAGCCACAAGCCACAGTTGCTAGCAAGGAGAGGTCGCGAGTTCTTCTAAGGTGACGGTTGGGAGAGAAATCGGGCTACAAATAGGGGTGCTTTAGTAGTTGAGGAGAGGCGAGCAAAGCAGCCAACGAGGAAAGGAGTCAACAAGAGAAGTTGACAGTGGAGGAGACTGCAAGGCCAGTAGCCACCAACCAAGGAGGCAGCCACCGGAAATTGCAATGAGACGCATGAGCTGAGGAGAAGTTGTTGATCGACAGCCAGCCGCCATAAGGCAAGCCACCAGCCAACCGGGCAACCCCAAGTCAACAGGCAAAGCCCCAAGAACCTAGAAAATAGTCGAGCAGTGCCCAAAAGGGCTTGGCCAGTAGTCATCCAAGATCGCAAGAGCCCCATGCAGCAACAGAGGGCTAGGCACAGCCCTAGATAGCTTTGGGCAAGGGTCCGAGCAGCAAGCAGCAAGTGCAGGCAGCAGGGTCCGGGCAGCGAGCAACAGGTCTGGGCATCGGGCAGCGGAGTTCGGGCAGCGGGCAGCGAAGTCTTAGCAACGGAGTCCAGGGAGCGAACAACAAAGTCCGGGGAGCGGACAACAGAGTCCGGGCAACAGACAACAGAGTCCGAGCAGCGGACAACAGAGTCCAAGCAGTAAGTAGCAAATCCCGAGCAAAGATTTGAGCAGCCAAAAAACTCCCTCGTTATTCGTGCCTAAAGGACTAGACACATTTTTCACATTTAATAATAATAAATATCACAAAATTAGTTTTCCCTTCGAGGTTTTTCCACATAAATCTCTTGTGCAATGTGTAGGGTTCCGTTTTATTTTTTTCCGCTGTATGTTTTCGTTAAATAACCCAATTGTGCTTTTATTCAATAAATCAATTTTATTTGGAATTATTTGTCGATGTTGGGTTATGAAAAACTAACATTTGGCAATCTATAACTCTAAAATGGCAAGGAAATCTCCTCACCCCAACATGGCTTTCAAGGCCTACATAGGGAGGGTATTGGTAAATACAGCCAAGGAGACCCAATGAGCTTCGCAAATCTGCCCTAGGCTATGGACCAAGTGGGAGAATTAACCTCGTCACAATGGAATCATCCCCACGCTAGTAATGCAGTTGATGCACCTCCTTCAGACTTGACGACAGGCACTCTAAATTCCAATCTTGTTGAGAATTTATCAAACAACTAGCAGATCCAAGGGTTTATCGAATTAAGTCTAACTAGTGAGCTTATGAGTGGTATCTCTCACTCCAGAACCTCTACACAGGGAGACTTGGGAGTGGGAGGACCGAGGAACCCTTGTAAACGCAAGAAGTGTATAAAGAAAAGATCGAACGCCATTAACATCCTGCTCAGTGACACAGTGAAACTCAATGAGAATATGGAATTTGAGAACTTAGCACTCGTAGGAAGTTTCCCAAGTAGGTGAATGGGAGTAGCTTTTCTAAAATATTGAATAGAAGGAAACTTTGGCACCCTTCTTGGTTATTATTGATATTACGATAGTTGTGGGAGGTATTAACCTCTACGTCGACAAGTCTAGAATATTCCGAGAAGCAAGAGAAACCCTAGAATACTAGGAAATAACTTTAAAAAGTCGGCTCAAGATAATAATTTATATTAAATTAATATCCTCCACAGATAGAAGTCGACCCAGTTAGGTCACTTGGAGGACTATAAATAAGAGGGCGCTAGAGCCCATTTGACACACTCACTCTCACAACTGCACAAGGACAAGTGGTGGGCATGACTGGAGGAGAACTACAGCTGCTGCAGTGGTGACTTGGTTTTTGGTTATGGTTGGAATTTCTACCTAGTTATGGTTTGGACTTCTGCTTGGTATGCTAGCTTTGGAGAGAGGTACTCTACCTTGGTTGGCTATTGGTTCTAGGGTTTGCTTCCAAAATTATTTTGTCTGTCAAGGTTAAGGTGCTCGGGGGTGGCCTATGTGCCTATGGTTGGGTGACAATATTGTTATATTGTCTACGATGAAACAAACACACCTATTATTATAATAGGTTATGGGCCCACACTATCTTCGGACAATCTAACCACTAGAAGGTAGATTGGGAGGATTTGCTCAGAATGGCAGTTGCAATTGCAGTCAAAGTTTTATTACAGCAACGAAACCCTAACCCTCGTGTTGAGGCACCTTAAATGAAGCGCTTAACCTAATTCATGGATAACCTAGTGCACCCTAGCCTAGTGCACCTCCTGGTACTCTCGGCAAGCCAAGGCATCAAGTTTGAGTTTTTGGTCAAATTCAAAGGTTGGCCAAGTCAAAGTCAAAAGTTGACCAAGTCAAAGCAATCATGACTTACTCTAGGAAGTCAGAAAACAAGTTAGAAGGGGCTTCTAACTTCAAAACATGGAAGACAAGGATTGACTTCATCCTTGCCAAGAATAAAGTGTTGGATATCGTGAAAGGAAAGATCATGGAACCACAGTTTGAAGCGGGAAAAGAGAAGGAACCTCACAACATTGCAGTTATGGAGAAGTTCAAGGACAATGACATCAATGTGCATCATAGTGGACTTTGTAAAAGACAATTTGATACCCTACATTTCTCATCTTGACTCATCTAAGAAGGATGTACAATACCCTAACAAACCTCTTCTCAATCAAAAATATTGGACAAGTGATGAGTCTGAAGAATGAGCTCTAGGACATGAAAACGAATGACGATGACAGCATAACATCATACTTTGTAAGAATCTCTCAATTAAGAGATCAACTACAAGCTATTGAGGAAATCATTTCAGAAAAGGAACTAGTAAACATAGTACTTATTGGTCTTCCCAAGACATGGGATGCATTTGCCGCAAGAATGAACACAAGAACAGAGTATCCCACATTTGAAAAACTTTGGACTTGTTGTGCACAAGAAGAATCAAGGATTAGCACAAAAGAGAAATCCCAAAAGAAAGATGATGATCAAGCCTAAACAGCAAAGTAAAAGAAATTCAGGGATAAGAAGTTTGGCTCAAGAAAGAAGCCAAATCAAGAAAAGGATATGTCAAAAATACGATGCTTCAACTATCGAAAATATGGTCACTACAAGAACCAATGTCCTGAGTTAAAGAAAAGAAAGGAAACACACGAAGCAATAGTTGCCAAAGAAAAGGAACCCTCAAAAAAAGTCAAGCACGATGAAGCAAACTTCTTCTACTAGTCATGGTAACAATATTCTTTTGTAACATAGTCCTTGCACATACCATGTTTACATACATAACATGTGTATCTATTTCTTAGAAGATAAGATAGTCTGTGTCAATGAAACAATACCTATGGGAGAAGAACAAGATAAGGATTGCCATTACAATGACTACTAGTAATGTATTTGAAGAGGATGAAGTACGTTGACTACCTTTGGTGACAATCCCTGTGGAAGCTATTAAAATTGTATATAAGTAACAACTGCTAGATGGGCCACAATCAGAACCAAACTTGAAGAGACCCGAAAGGAATCAGACCAGAAAGAAATCAGTAATCAAGAGGAAACTAGAATAGACTTGTGACACTTTACAAAAAGAAAGAAGAATGTAGACAAAATCATGGACTCTCTCAAATGGAGGGAACTAATTGCAGAATTCCAAAAGAAGAGCATGCATATTGCTCATTCAGCCATGAAGCTAGGATTAGGAGGGAGCTAATCCTCAATGATGTGATCCATTAAAGAACCCGTGAAGACTATGAAGTATCTGTCCATATTCTTCAATAGAAATAGCAGCCATGATAAGCAACACGTGTTCAGTTTGACTCTAGAATAAGTCTTCTTCAAAAAGAAGCCCCGAATTTCCTTGGTTGTCCATCTACATTTATGTTCCTATAACAAAAAGAAGAAGTTGGAACCTTCAAAAAAGAAGGGAATAGAATCTATAGAAGATTCCATAGACTCCAACATTAAAGAGAAACGTGAGGAAGAACATGAAGATTCCAAGAAAGAAAGAAAAGTGAGAACAACCAATTGAACCAGTTATTATACCGAGAATCATAAGACTACAAGCATGTTTTGAACCCACTAGAAGCAGTCAAACAGAAGGAATAGAAGGAAGTTGTGATATGTATGTGAGAAATTGTGAAAAAGACTTGTGAATGGAAGCATTGATAGATACAAAGCAAGATTCAAAACTAGAGGGTTCTCCTGGAATGAGGGAGAAGACTATGATGATAGCTTGTTCCAATAAGCAGATATACCTCTAGCTGAGCCATTATATCTCTTGCAGTATCCATGGGTTGGAGGTTACATCGGATGGATGTAAACATTGTTCTTCTCAACAGAGTAATTGAAGAAGAAGCATATGTAGAACAACCTCAAGGTTTTGAGGTATACCAAACAGAGACCCATGTATGCAAATAGAAGAAGACCTTGTATGGATTCAAGCAACCTGGTGCAAAGCCTCCCATGTATAGCAAAAGCATGGTGAAAACTTCCTATGACAGAGGAACTGTATCGAAATGGTTCTTCAGAAGTCCGGGATGATGGATTGCAAATCCATGGCAAACTCCCACGATGACAGATCTGAAGAAGTTGAGAGACTCTGATCCAGTAGACCTGTCCCTGTACCAATAATTGATTGGCTCCTTGATGTATTCAATGAATATTAGGCCGAACATTTGCTTTGTTGTAAACATGTTGAGCTAGTTCCAGGTGGAACCTAGCCATGAGAATTGAATAATTGTAAAGCATGCCTTGAAATATCTTCGTGAGACGTTTGAGTTATGATATATAGTTGCATGAATTTATCAATTAAGAATGGGAAGGGAGTGCAGATAACAGAAAACGTGCTTCTTGGATATGTTTCAATTTGAGCTTTGCCACGATATCATGGGCTAGCAGGAAACAGTAGTTTGTTGCACTCAACACTACAAAAGCAGAATATATTGCAGCTTATGATGCTTGTATAGAAGCAGTGTGGCTCCAAAATCCAGTTTCTGAACTATTTAATTAGGTGTTGGATTCGACCGTGATATATTGTGATAACCAGAGCTATGTAAAGCTCTCAGAGAACCCAGTGTTCCATGACAGGTCAAAGCACATTGAGATCAAGCATTATTTTCTACGTGATAAAGTCCAGAAGGGAGAAGTAGTTCTCTAGTATATCTCCATTGATGAGCAGATAGCAGATATTTTTGTAAAGTCTTTGTCCAAGATGAAAAGTTTGCATACTTAAGGGACAAGCTAGGACTTGTGGAGATGACTTCCTTATTGGAAAGGGAAGTGATTACTCCCCAAGTTGGGAGGGAGCACTGATATGTTATTGATATATGGACAGTCATTTTCCAATTTAGAAAATGGTCCAGGTTGGGCAGTCACTTTCCAGTCAGGAAAGTGATCCAAGATTTTTGATGGACAATCATTTTCCAGTTCAAAAAATAGTCCAGAACGGACAGTCATGGTCCGACAGATTGTTAATGTACCATAGACAATGATTCTCCTTGTGGCCAGCATGGGGGAATGGTCTACGACAGCCATTCCCCTTGGAAATTACTCTGAGATGTGGTCAAGCATAATGGTCCGCCTCTCTGGGCAGTCATTCTTTCGAAGTTCAGAGTTGTGAGTAGTTTCAAAGAATGGTCCGATGTAGGAGGTCGGTGCAGGATAGTTATTTCCGTAGGAAATGGTCCAGACAGTCATTCCCTAGGGGCAGACTCCTTATCTCCAGGTTGCACTGTGAATCGTGTTGAAATAATGGCCCAGTTAGGTTGAATGGTCCAGGTTCAGCAATCAAGGACAATCATTCCCTAGGGTAGACTCATTCTCTCCAAGTTGCACTGTGAATCGTGCCAGAAGAATGGCCAAGTTAGGTTGAATGGTCCAGGCTCAAATATCAAGGACAGTTATTCTTCTATGCTTGAGAAGAATAGTCCAGACAGCCCATGGCTAATGTTTAAATTTTCGAGAGCAAATGCTCTTCCAGATCTCACTGATGTGAGTGGAAGAGTGGCCCAGATGATTCAGTTCATATCATGATATTGTTGATATCACATGATATGATTGTTGCAAAGACTGTACATCTATGAATAGTAGTTGTATGCCACTGTGGTGGATGTGATCCACTGGTAGTGACTATGTGTCACTGGGTCGTGTGCTACTAGGAGTGGTTGTGTACCACTGGATAGTAGTTGTATACTACTATGAATGGACACAGTTGTGTTCTATTGTATGGCATTGTTTTGATTGCCATAGAGACTATCTAGTTGGAATAATGACGATGGTGCCCGTGATTTGATCATGAGATACCTTGTGTGACTATGATGATGCTATCAAGTGAATGGTTTGTTTGTGCTCAAGACCATTGCCTTTAATACCTCCCTAGCTAGGAGGGAGTGTTGATATTACGATAGTTGCGAGAGGTATTAACCTCTACGTGTAACCTTTGACGAGTCTAGAATATTCCAAGAAGCAAGAGAAACCGTAGAAGACTAGGAAATAACCTTAGAAGACAAGTCAGCTCAAGATAATAATTTATATTAAATTATTATCCTCCAGAAGTAGAAGTCAACCCAGTTAGGTCACTTGGAGGACTATAAATAAGAGGGCGCTAGAGCTCATTTGACACACTCACTCTCACAACTACATAAGGACAAGTGGTGCGCATGACTGGAGGAGAGTTATAGCTACTACAGTAGTGACTTGGTTTTTGGTTATGGTTGGACTTTTTGTCTGGTTATTGTTTGGACTTTCTTCTTGGTACGCTAGCTTTAGAGAGAGGTACTCTACCTTGGTTGGTTATTGGTTCTAGGGTTTGCTTCCGGAATTATTTTGTCTCTCAAGGTTAAGGTACTCGGAGGTGGCCTCCTTTAGAAAAGTGGGTGTGCTCGTTTAACCATAGGCACTAATGCCACTCCCGAGCACCTTGACCTTGTCAGAGAGAAGAATTCTGGTAGCAAATCAATAGCCAACCAAGGCTAATGCACCAAGCAAAGATAACCAAGACCTGATCAGAAAGTCCAACCCAGAAAAACCGAAAATACAGATTGCAGGAACTGCAGCTGCAGCTACTCCCCAGACTTGCGCACTACTGGATTTCTGCAGTTTGGAGATATCTGTCTCAAATGAGAACTAGCATCCTATATTTATACTGCTTTTACCAAGCTATCTGGGCCGACTTCTCTTTCTGGGTGCTAAAGACTTAATATAAAAATATTTTCTTTAGCCGACTTCTCTTCTAGGGTTATGTCCAAGTCTTTTAGGGTTTCTCTTGCTTCCTGGAACATTCTAATCTCATCAAAGGTCACAAGTGGAGGTCAATACCTCCCACAGCTACCATAATATCAACACTCCCTCCTAGCTAGGGAGGTATATCAGGTAATGGTCTTGAGCACAAACAAACCATTCAACCGATAGCATCATTATAGCCACACGGGCTATCTCATGATCAAATCATGAGCACCGTCATCATTATCCATCTGGATAATCTCCATGACAATTAGTATAATGTCATCTGATAGAACACAACTGGATTATCCATAGTAGTACACAACTATTATCCAATGGTACACAACCACACCAAGTAGTACACAGCTACTTAATCAATGACACAGTCACAACCAGTGGAACACATCCACCACAGTAGCATACATCTATTGTCCAGAGACAAACAGTCTCCATAGCAATCAGATCATTTGATATCAACCTGTACAGAAACAATATCATGATATAAACTAAGTCATCTGGGCCAGTCTTCCACTCACATCTGTGAGATCTGGAAGATGCATCTGCCCTCATACAGTAAAAGCATTAACCATGGGCTATCTGGACTATTCTTCCCAAGCATGGAAGAATAACTATCCCTGATTTTTGAGCCTGGACCATTCACCTAACTGGGCCATTCCTCCAGCACTAAACATAGTGCAACCTGGATAGAATGAGTCTGCCTTAGGGAATGCCTGTCCTTGATTGTTGAACCTAGACCATTCACCTAACTGGGCCATTCCTCTGGCACTAAGCATAGTATGTAACACACCCACTACGGCATAATAAAATTTTCGCTTTTCCTCAAGGGACAGAATCCCCGAAGTCCTACGGGGGCCTAGCGCAGGCTAGTTCTTCCCTGTTCACCTCCCTGTGATCGTGGGTTAGGACCACAGGCCAAACAAACCAGGCGCCTTTTCGTGTTTCGCAACTCAGCGATACAAGTGAGTCCAATCTTAAAGGTAGAATGGCGAGGGGGCTCCAGAATGAAACCCTGGCCGTAGATTTGGGCGCATAGATTCTGGCCGTCCAGATCTAACCACCGCTTAACGACAAAGCACTAGCTCCCTTTCTTTAGTCCCTATCTCGATAGGACCACATACGCGCCTAAATGCAAGCGCCTTTCACAACTCGCGACCTCGCGAGTCGTGAGTCGAAGACCCTCGAATTTTCTTCACCAATCATCGATACCCGAGATTCCGATATGGTATGGCCCCTCCTTATTAGCACTCTCCACGCGTGACCATCAGCTAGGGCTAACTACTAGCCTTGCTCGCAACTTGCAAGTTCGCGAGATGAAAGGTTGAACCTTTGGGCCCTTCTTTTACAAGACCCCAAGACGCGAAAGTCAAAGAAGGTTTGACTCCTTCTGGGCTTCTCGGAACTCACAACTTCGCGACTTGAGTTGTTGGGCCTTTGTGCTCCTTTCTTATGAGAACCCGAAGTATGAGAAGTCAACAGGATGTTGACTCCCGTTTCAAACGACACGTGTCCACCACCTATCACCACTTCTCCCTCTCTCTGGGCATCTTATTGTCACACCACCTGTCAACCACGTGGGTCCCACCAAGCGGACGTGCCACGTGTTGCACAAGCTCTCGCAACTCGCAAGCTCGTGACTTATACAGTCGAAACTGATTCCCCTCAACCTCCGAGATCCCGATATGCGATATGGCGAGGAGGTCCTGACTCAATGGTTGCTCCTACTTCTCGCTATTCGAGACTTCACAACTCCAAGGATTTGGTCTTCCACCTCCAAACTCACGAATCCCCGATACGCGATGTATCGGGACGTCAGATCCCACGGCTGTCCTTCCTCTTTGATCAATGGCCCAAATCACATCGCGATCTCGTGACTCGGGACTTCGTGACTCCAAGAGCCTGGTCTTCCACCTCTAAACTCATGAATCCCCGATACGCGATGTATCGAGACGTCAGATCCCACGGTTGTCCTTCCTCTTTGATCAACGGCCGAGATTACATCGCGATCTCGCGACTCGGGACTTCGTGACTTCAAGAGCCTGGTCTTCCACCTCCAAAATCACGAATCCCCGATACGCAATGTATCGAGACGTTAGATCCCACGGTTGTCCTTCCTCTTTGATCAACGGCCCAGATCACATCACGATCTCACGACTTGGGACTTCGTGACTCCAAGAGCCTGGTCTTCCACCTCCAAACTCACGAATCCTCGATACGCAAAATGGTCAGATCTCTGCCACCTGTCCTCCAACATGGACGGTCCCGATGTCTTCGGGACTTTCGGGACGTAGTCGAGTTCACTCTCCCGCCTAAGTAAAGGTTAAGATCGACGGCTTATAGAGCTTCGATGGGTCCCTGGGATCTACGGTCCAGGATCCCATCGCTATTTGCGAAGGCTGAAAGGGCGAGGTGTTAACGCCTACGCTCCTTCTCTAGATCCGTCGGTGTTGACGGGCTTGGGGTATTCTTGAAAGGATTCTGACCATTCATTTACCAAGTGATAGGGTATTTTCTTTCTATATTTGAACTCACTATCCCTTCTAACTCCTTCTCTAGATCCGTCGGTGTTGACAGGCTTGGGGTATTCTTGAAAGGATTCTGACCATTCATTTACCAAGTGATAGGGTATTTTCTTTCTATATTTGAACTCACTATCCCTTCTAAGCTTGAATCACGAAGTTCAAACTCTCGGAGCTTCAGGCTCCCATGACCCCGAGACCTTAGAAAGCTACTCTTTCTTGCATAAGGGTTCCAGACCCGGATTGCATGAACCCTCAGACGGTTCTCGGGCAATTATCACTAATCTTAATCGAGTCTCTGGTAAGGTTCAGTACGGTTACAAGGTTTATGGGGTAATTCTCAAAAAAGAGTACTCTCAAGGGGCCTTCCCAAAATATTACGAGAAACTAAGCAAATAAGACGATTCTCGGTGGAGCGAACTCATGTCCCAGACTTAATCATTTGTGCAGAAAACAACTATGGCATGTAAGCATACACAGGCATCCATTCTATCAAATCAAACGTTAGGTAAACACTTCTATTCAGAACTATTTACAAGCACATAAAACTGAACATGCGATTATGGCATTAACTTCAAATAACACTTATCAAAAATAACACTAGAGGTGATGCAACTAATGAGAGGGGTGTTCGTTTCCACCCAACCGTAGGCTCAGTGACTCCCAACGGATTTACCACTAGCCACCCCCGAGCTGAGACCACGATGCAGCGAGACTGCATCTCGGTTTGCCAGTTACCAAGAACGAGGGTTACTCTCCCCCTTCTCTGCTATCACTCACTCTGCATATCTCCAGAGTTCTTCCTCCTTCCCTCGCGTCTGCCTCCTCCGTGCTTCTTCCTCACGCATTTCCCCCTTGCGAGGTTGCGTGTGGCGCGATTTCCCTCGCGGTGGTCAGGCCCGAGGCTCCTACGGATGGGCGATTCACTTCCCCCATCCCTCATTAATTCCTGAAGAGCCATCTACCTACCAACCTGCGAGTGATTTATTTCGGGCCAGCAAGCCGCTCTTGGTTCTTCGAGCCAGTGAAGTCCAAATACGGTATTGGTTTCGGTGGAAGTTAACGCCACCTTTCCAGGTGCCTTCCACCACCTTTCTTCAGCCATCGTGGTCTCTTTTTCAGCATATCCCCTCTCAACAGTCCTGCAATATATATTCAAAATATTATTCACATTCATTGACCTTTTTCACAAGGTCCATTCACATCACACATTCACATTTTTGGGTTTGCCACAATGCTTGGCCAGTATAGTTATTTTTACACACTGGGGGAAACGGGGTGTTACATAGTGCAACCTGGAGAGAATGAGTCTGTCCTAAGGAATGACTGTTCGTACCATTTCCTAAGGAAATGACTGTCCTGCACCAACCTCCAAAACGAACCATTCTTCGAAACTACTCACAACTGTGAACTTCGAAAGAATAACTGCCCGACGAGGCGAACCATTCTACTTGACCACTATTGAGAGTAACTTCCAAGAAGAATGATTGTCCTAGACCATTCCCCCACACTGGACACAAGGGGAATCATTGTCTATGGTACATCAGCAATCTATTGGACCATTTTCATTACGAAAATCACTGTCCGATCTAGACCATTTTCAAAACTGGAAAAGGCATGTCCATCAAAAATCTCAAACCACTTTCAGAACTGGAAAGGAACTGCCCATCCTGGACCATTTTCCAAACTGGAAAATGACTGTCCATAAATCAATGATATATCAGTGCTCCCTCCCAACCTGGAGAGCCATCTCTTCCCTTTCAGCTAAGGGAGTTATCTCCACGATCCCCAACTTGTCTCGTAAGTATGCAAACTTTATCCTGAACAGAGGCTTTGTCAAAATATTTGTTGTCTGCTCATCTGTGGGGATATAATGGAGCTTCACTTCTCCTTCCTGGACTTTATCTCGAATAAAGTAGAGTATTTGATCTTAATGTGTTTTGACCGTTCATGAAACATTGGGTGTTTGAATAGCCTTATACAACTCTGATTGTCACAATATATTATGGTCGAATCTGGAACCTGATCAAATAATCCAGAAATCAGCTTTCTCAGCCATACTTCTTTTGTACATGCCTCACATGTTGCGATGTATTCTGCTTCTGCTGTGTTGAGTGCGACAAACTTTTGTTTCCTACTGCCCCAAGATATTATAGTGGAGCCCAAGCTGAAACACCTCCCTGAAGCACTCCTTCTATCTTCTGCACTTCCTGCCCAATCCTAATCTATGAATCCATGAAGTTGTATATCACTGGATGCGGTATATCTTAAACCATATTTTAGCGTCCCACGAATATATCTTAGAACATGCTTTGCAGCTATCCAATGCTCATGTCTGGGTTCCACCTGAAACTGGCTTAGTGTGTTTACAGCAAAGCAAATATCTAGTCGAGTATTCACTAAATAGATCAATGACCCAATCAATTGTTATTATACGGAGGGGTCTACTGGATCAAAATCTGAGTCTCTTACTTTCCTTATATCTGTGGTCATAGAAGTGTCCATGGATTTGCAATCCATCATTCCAAACTTCTGAAGAATCTTCACTGCATACTTTCCTTGTCCAAGAAATACTTCACCACGCTTTTGCCATACTTCTAGTCCCAAGTAATAATGCATGAGACCAAGATCTTTCATATCGAACTTAGAAGCTAGTTCCCTCTTACACTGGATGATGAGAGACTCTTCACCTGTCAAGAATAAATCGTCGACATATAGCAGTAGAATCACAGGTGCATTGTTCACACTTTGTAGTAAAGATTTGGATCTGCATGACTCTTGGAGAAACCAAGTCTTATTAAGTAGTTGTCTATTCTAGCATACCAAGCTCTTGAAGCTTGCTTGAGTCCATAGCTTTCTTTAGTCTGCAAACATGAGTGTCTCTAGAGTGTAGTTCAAATCCTTGAGGTTGTTCAATGTATACTTCTTCTTCGATTGCTCCATTGAGGAAAGTTGTCTTTACATCCATTTGATGTAAACTCCATCCCATGGAAGCAGCAAGAGACATAATGGCTCTAATAGAAGTATATCTGGCAACAGGAGTAAATGTCTCGTCATAGTCTTCTCCCTCCTTCTAGGCAAACCCTCTAGCTACAAACCTTGCTTTGTATTTGTCCACGCTTTCGTTTGCTGCATGTTTGATCTTATAGAACCATTTTGAAGTTACTACTGATTTTTCTTTGGGTCTAGGCAGAATTTTCCATACATCATTTTTCATGATGGACTGGTGTTCTTCTGTCATTGCTTCTTTCCATTGTTTCTTCTAAGTTGCTTCTTCAAATGTGGTGGGTTCTTCATTTAGAAGTTTTGTCATACATGTTGCATAGCTGGAGAATCTCTTGGGATTTTTTGTTTTTCTGAAGGTGCCACTTGGGGCTTTGAGTCTTTCTGCTTCTTGTAGGGTAACTTCAAGCCAAGCTGTACGTTTCTTGGTTTTGGGTACAGTGTCTGATTCAATAATTTCAAATGGTTGCATCGGATGATCAAGTTGTTCTATTTCTTCATTCTAACTTTCTGGAAGACATGTGCTTTCTTCATTAGGCTCTTCATACTCTTCTTCTTCTATAGTTTCTTCTATGGATTTCTTGAAAGCCATCTTTTCATTGAAGGTTACGTCTCTACTGACTTCAACCTTATGTTGTTCCGGGATATAGATTTTGTAGGCCTTGGATGCTTCACTGTATCCCACGAATATGCCCTTCTTTCCTAAGGGTTCTAATTTCTTCCTTTTATCCTTGGGGATGTGAATGTAAACAGGGCATCCAAAGATTCTTAAGTGTTCCACATTAGGTTTCTTTCCTAAGAAGGCTTCTTCTGGAGTCATATCCTTCATTATGCGGTGGGGACTTATGTTCTGAACATATATTGATGCCATGGTTGCTTCTCCCCACAAATACATGGATAAACTTTGATCGTTCATTAGTGCCTTCACAATTTCTTCAATAGATCTGTTCTTCCTTTCTGCTACACCATTTTGTTGAGAATTATGAGGAACAGTTAACTCCCTCCTAACCCCTGTCAATTTGCAAAAGGCAACAAATTCCTTGGATGTGTATTCTCCTCCATTATCTGTTCTCAAGATCTTGATTTTCTTGTTTGTGAGGTTCTCTATCTCTACTTTGAATTCTTGAAACTTGCTGAAAACTTCGTCCTTGGTCTTCAAGAGATATAACCAAGTCTTTCTTGAGTAATCATCAATGAAGATTACATAGTAAAGAGAACCTCCTAGAGATTTGAATGGCATCGGACCACAAACATCTAAATGTATTAGTTCTAGGATTTCCTTAGATCTATTATTGTTGCTTAAGAATGGTTTCTTAACATTCTTACCAAGAGCACATCCTTTGCAAATTCCTTCATGTGTAAATTGTAGTTCTGGTATTCCCTCAACCATCTTTTTGAGGAAAGGTAATGCTTGATAGTTGATATGAGCATACCTTCTATGCCAAAGTTCATTGGGATTGACTTCATCATGTACAAGAGCTTCATCATTTCTTTCTAGTAGTCTGTACAACCTTCCTTCAAGGGTTCCAATAACTCTAGCATTCTCTATGTTGGAGTCTCTAGACCAAGATAATACTTTTCCATCTACAAAGGCTATTTTATTTCCTTTGTCTTCTAGGCAAGATATGGATACAAGATTCTTTTCTAAACCAGGTACATATAAGACATTGCTCAAATGAACATTGTTACCTGTTCTCAATTTGACGGAGGCTTGACTAATTCCTTCGACTGGATAGGTGTTTTTATCTCCAAGTTCTACCTTGTAGGATGTCTTCTTTTCATTTAGATTAGAGAGTCTGGCCTGGTCTCCTGTCATATGCCTGGAAGCTCCACTGTCAATTATCCACATGTCGTCTTCAAGAGTTCTTGTGAGCGTTGAATAGTGTAGATGATCTGTCTTTTCATTCATGATTTCTATTGACTGATAACTGGTCAAGCTTTGACCCAAAATCTCAACCTTGATGTTTTTTCCTTCTGAGAGTGCCAAGAAGTGAACTAGACTAAGGCGCACTAGAACATCTTCTCCTTGAGTAAGGTATTCCATCATAAGGTGCTAGGCGAGAGTTTTAGAGTTTCTGCAACTGCACCTGCTAGTAACCCTAGCGGCAGTGATTCAGTAACTGCACCTTCTAGAAACCCTAGCAGAAGTTCTTCAACGAGCTTGATAACCTTATGGCTTAGCTTCATTCCAGTGGTTAGACTGAATGAAGGAGGCGTGGGCCCATAACCTGTTAGAAAAGTGGGTGTGCTCGTTTAACCATAGACAATATAGCAATATTGTCACCCAACCATAGGCACTAATGCCACCCCCAAGCACCTTGACCTTGTCAGAGAAGAATTCTGGTAGCAAATCAATAGCCAATCAAGGCTAATTCACCAAGCAAAGATAACCCAGACTAATTAGAAAGTCCAACCCAGAAAAACCAAAAATACAGATTCCAGGAATTGCAGCTGCAGCTGCTCCCCAGACTTGCGCAATACTAGATTTCTGCAGTGCGCACAAGTGGATTTCTGCAGTTTCGAGATATCCGTCTCAAATGAGAACTGGTATCCTGTATTTATACTTCTTTTACCAGGTTGTCTGGGCCGACTTCTCTTTCTGGGTGCTAAAGACTTAATATAAAAATATTTTCTTTAGCCAACTTCTCTTCTAGGGTTATGTCCAAGTCTTTTAGGGTTTCCCTTACTTCGTGGAATATTCTAATCTCATCAAAGATCACAAGTGGAGATCAATACCTCCCGTAGCTACCATAATATCAACAGCCTCTATGCCTATGGTTGGGTGACAATATTGCTATATTGTCTACGATGAAATGAGCACACCTATTATTCTAACAGTTATATCCCGCAAAGCATGTTCTTGGTGAAAGGTTGGCTAGTCTGGACTTTCCAAATCTCTAAGGATGCAAAAACAATTCTTCAAAATCAATGGAATTGGGGCTCACAAGCTTTATCTCTCTAAAATTGGCACCTAGACTTTGATGCTCGCTCGGCCCAACGTAATTTTACTCCATTCTGGGTTTGTATGCCTAGACTTCCTCTAATTCTCTAGTCTGAGGAAGTGTTTAAGGAAATTAGAAATTCAGTGGGTCTTTTTTATGAAGTGGATAGCTCCTTTCGTGACACGGGAGACATGGAGATGGATAGAGGATTGGTTGGCCTTAACCTTTCCAAGGGTTTGGTAGATTCTTAACCTTTCCAAGGGTTTGGTAGATTCCATAATCTTCCAAAAAGGTCCATCTATCTTCTACCAAACCCTGGATTATGAAGGGATCCCCTTCAAATGTGGAAGATGTCACGAATATCGAAAAGAATGTGCTCTTAGGCTTACAATGAAAGTTTGGGTTCAAAAGACGACTCCATCTCCAAAGACCTCAATTCCTACTCATCAGGACAATAATCCTTTAGAACACTTTCAAGCTATTCCTCAAGAAGACATTTCGGCACCAAACATCCAAGTAAAGGAGCCCTCGCAAGAGCAGCAGAACGTCCCTCTCAGGTCTACCCCAACAACGAGAGGCTATGATAGTTCCAGGTAAGAATTTTTCATCTCCACCTTCTATTGGGAACTAGGAGGTAAGTCTTGGGCATGATTTGGGGAATGATCAAAGCAAGGCTGTTGGGAGCGCGGAGCGGGAGCGGGGAGCGGGAGCGGGAGCGAGAAGCGCATATTTTCAAAAATCTCCGAGAGCGGGAGCGTTTCGGGAGCGTTTTTTATATAATACATAAAAAATATATATTTTGACGCATATATATATATATAGAGAGAGAGAGAGAGAGAGATAGATAGATATATATATATATATATATATAACATACAGAATGTTGAATCAATTGCAAAAAACATGAAAACATAGATATAAGATCATTTAACTAATTGATTAGTGATGAATCGATGATCATTA
>ML777144.1:840815-852736 GCA_009831015.1 Picea engelmannii
GGGGGTTGGGATAAGAAAGGTATGGCATTGGTATCCTAGAAAAAACTCTCTATCTTGAAATGCCAAGGTGGTTGGCGGCTTAAAAATTTGTTTCTTTTCTCAAAATCCCTATAGCAACTATGAGTCTCATGCAGGGACAAGGACTTTGGCTTCAAATCGTAAAAGACAAATATTTTTCAACTATCTACATGGAGAATTGCTTCTAACCGCAAACAAAAAAGCATTGAACTCCTCAATGATTTGGAAAGCCAAATTCACAGCCTTCCCACTGTTTGGTAATTGGTTGAATTGGAGAGTTGGCAAATGAGACAAGGTCCAGAATCCAAATAGGCCTAGACCCTTGGATCTGGAGCAAGGAAGCGCACAAGCTACCACTTCCTCTCATTCAAGACTAAGATCCAAAGGCTTTTGTACTATAATCCATATTGCTTGAGGCTCGACGATCAATAATCGTCATCAACAGTAGCTCTCATGGAGAGACCTGGAACTTAGTGAGGCTTACGTCGAGGCTTGGAAAGCTTACATAGACTATCTCAAGGAATGCAACATCATCCTAAATGACGAAGAGGATGAACTACTCGAAATCTGAACCCTTCAAGAGGCTACGAGCCTAATTTTGGTTACAAGGCCTTGGCATCGAAGGCTTGGAATCAACCACAAATCTGGTGGTAGAAATCCATTTGGAAATTCAAATGCCCGGCAAAAGAAAATACATGTGGCTACACCTCAACAACAAGGCCCTTACTTGGGATATTCTACAAAAATACATTTTGAAAGTCTATGTAGGTGTTGCCTTTATGAAGCTGATCTCAAAACAAATTCCCATCTTATCCTCTCCTGAGTCCTACCCTTTCTCAAAGTAGGTTTGGAAAGAAATTGAAGGAATAAAAGGACTTTGTAATCCTTGGAAAGGAGTCTCCATAGAAGAAGGTTTAAAAAACCGGTATCAAAACGAGGCTACTAAAGATTTCAAAGCCCTTCCCCTTACTCTGGCCTGGGAAATTTGGCTAGCCAAAAACGCCAAACTTTTTGAGGGAAAGGACACCTTACCCCTTAAGTGTGCTACTCAAAGTCTTAGCATTCTCAATGCCTTTCCCCAATTCTCTTCTACACCTCCTCATGCACAAGTTTCAACAGGCCACACAAATGAAGCCTTTCCCTGAGCATTTTTTGATGGAGCCTTTCAATGCAATCCATCAAAAGGGGGGAGCTAGAGGTATCATTTTCCTCTCCCAAAATCACTTTGTTTCATTCAGAGCTAGGATCGGCCAAGCCACAAATAATCTTAGCAAACTCTTGACACTACAGATGGCCTCATTCTTGCTCTTGAAAAAGAAGTCACACATATTCAAATATTGGGCGACTCTCTCTTATTTATACAATGGATGAAAGGGGATTCTGTTTTGCAAAATTACTTGCTATAGCCTTTATTTTGAGACATCGAGAACCTACAATATGCTTTCTCCAACATTTCATTTGCTCATGTGTACAGGGAACAAAATTTTGAACCTAACAGGTTGTCCAAGGAAGGATTGGAGCTACAAGAAGGAACCAAGAAAATCTTTTAGCCACAAGAAGGAGACCTTACTTCTGGTTTTCATGAACCCTGATTTTAATTTCTTTGTTGTATCAGAGTGTGTGGAAGATTGAACTTGCTGAAATGATCCAAAGACTTGCTTCCTTTTGGATAGTTTTTGGGAGTTTGTAGCTTTTCTGTATTCTATGGCTAGAGTTGAGATGATGACTTTATGGGAACAAGACAGCTCAAAGATCTTCTCTTAAGAAAGGATAGCAGTATGCTGAAAAATTAAAGTAGGAGTTCTATCCATCTTTATTTAGTTAAGGAAGGACAGATGCTCTTTTTTGTATAAAGGCCCATCAAAGGCCTTTATTCTTTGGAAAAAATAAAATATATATATATATATATTTGTTCTTTAATATATTATTTATAAATCATAATATAAATATAAAACTTAGCTTAAAAGGTATTAGTTTATAATATACACTTTAATAACCATATGCTATGCTATGCTCACTGTGTAGCGGCCCTCTTCCACATTCACTGTAACTCATGTTGCAACCGTCTTCCACATTCACTGTAACTCATGTTGCAACCGTCTTCCACATTCACCGTAACGCATCAGTCCTCCACATCTTCGCAATTAATGCATCAGTCCTCCATAGGTTGAGATAGGACTGGATTTGAATTTTGAGGCTCGAATTAAGCAAACCCGTGACTTACAGTTTATGAAACGGATTTACTGTACAAACTAGTGGGGCACTGACTAATTTTGTACAGTACTGGACAGCACACTTAAAATTTAGCAAACCCACACCTTACTTTGATTTGAAACATTTATGAAATGGATCCTTGCCAGATCCAGGCAGATCTGGATCCGATCTGTGAATCCATTCCACAGGGTCGACAGATCCAGTAACACAGATTTTACATCATTGAAGAATTTAAGGGTTGTTCTACTGCTGTTATATCTGTTGTTCTGCTGCCATTATATCTGCTGTAAAAGTGAACTTTCAGATCTGGTTTAGCCTTGGTAAGTTTCCCGTAAGGGCTGAAACTTATCTAGACAATTTGGTATCTTTTCTTCATGGATTGCCTAGAAGATTGCACTATTAGAGATGATGACCGTGAATGAAGGAAGATATATAAAGACCCCGGATCGATCGCCTGGGATGGCGTGCGTGAATGTTTTAATAAAGCATAATGCCAGAATAGATCTCAGCGGAAGGCGCTCGAAGATAAATACCTTTAATCAGTCGTATTCAAGATTGGGCTATCTAGTATTCAAGATTGGGACGACCAGGGATGATTAACCAAAGGAAGACATTTGCCCAACTCTGCTTGAGTGAAAGATTGTATTTTTCCACTGTTGTTTTATATTCTATTTCATAACATATCTAAGGCTGATATTCACAGGGTTAAAATCCGGGAAATCTCTAGCCAAAGAAGTGAAACTTCTAAATTGCATTAAAGTGTGAATTTCGAGAAATGTCAACATGGTTTCAAAACTTGTTGTAGCTGAGATCTCTATTTCAGCTGGAGATTACCTGGGAGAGGTATTGACCTTGCTTGAGGTTGTTGGGTGTGATAACCTAGGTTGCTTGAGATGAGCACTTGCACCTATGAGAGGTTTTGATGGGTTTCTCTTGTGATGAGAGGTGAGGGATCTACTACATTGATGGTTGTTGTGGATGTATTTTCAGCAGGTGTGATGCCAAAAAAGACTTGTGATGGGTGGTTGATTTGTTTCGGGGGTTGCCAGTGATAGGTGGTAGATCTATGTGATTATATACAAGGTTTTATTTTCAACAAGTGAAATAAGATTTTAGAAGAACAACAATGCACCATCCATGTGATTGTAGTCTAGCTAGTCTAAAAACTTTGGCTAGAGAGGTGAAAGATGGTGGCCTTTACAAGTTACTTGTTGACTGAGTGGCACTTGTACATTCTAGTGGGAGGCTGAATGAGCCTTCTAGCTTTGAGGAGGCATATGCAGAGCATGCATGGTGGGATGCCACGGAGACATGTTCAAAACCTATTATGAATGTTGTGATAGCATCTTGTGTTAATGGATGCAAAGATGCTTCTATAGCTTCCAAGATCAATATTCCAGAACAGTGGGAGACTATGGTAAGCAAAGACGTGATATTTGCTAAGGATGTGATATCTTCTAGTTCTCAGGGTTCTCCTTCAGTGATCGAGGAGGATGAGGAGGTTGTTGTTCCAGATTCAAAGACTTGGGATGAGTCAAATTCAAAGACTCAAGATGAGTTAGATTCAGAGGGAGTTGAGATTAGATTGAGTGTGGATATGCCCCCATCTACTACTCTAGATTGTAGGAAGCCAAGATGGCTTACCCAGACATTACAAAATGCACAGGAGGAGAATGTAGGAGTGCCCAGATCTTCAGTAAGGGCAAGTGTACCTCCTAGGATATATGCTACTCATGTTGCATTGGTTTCTTCCATCTGTATGATTTCCAGTTGTCCACTAGAGCAAAGGTGTGATACCTTGATGTAGGATGATGTTAAGATGGACTCTAGGTTTGCAGCTGAAGGGAGTATTGTAGAGTACAGGGTCTAGGTTGATGGATTCTCTCATACAGAGGAAGTTGCCCATGGATTCTCTCAAATAAAGGGAGTTTCCCAAGATGTTAATCTCAATTCAAGATACTCTTGGGATGAGGGAGTTGACCTCATTCAAGTTGATGTTTCAGTTGCCTGGGGATTTGAGGTACATGAGATGGATTCTCGTGTTGACAAGTTGTTGATGGCCTTGCATGGATTGTTACCTATAACACAAGCTTTGTATTCTAGGATTGGGGAGTTGACTTGTGTAGATTTCTATCCTTGTGGCTTTGATAGATGTAATCCACTTTTCTTGACCTTGTACAGAGATATGATTATCTTTACAAATATCCTGGATAGCTAATGATGTGGTGTATGTTGATTTTGGACCATGATGTTGACTTTGAAGGATGGAGTTTGGCAGGATGCTTTTGTTCCAAGGTTATGTTCCTTCACATTTACAGATGGTCATTATTATTTGAAGGAAGGAGATATTGTACTAGCATGGGTGACAACTTCTTTATAAGCGTTAGTAGTTGATTCTTGATTCTATAACTACAGAATGTACATATTTACAGGTGACAAGTTTGGTGGAGTTGTAGAGGGAGTCAACAAGTGTCAATGTAAACACTTTCCTCATAAGGAGGGAGTGTTAGCTTTTGGGTTACTCGAAAGTGTTTACACCATGATTGGGGGTGCTTCATCAAGTTTTGGGTATGTGGTGAATGTTCATCCCCCGAATGGTCCAAGATGGATTGACCCGTGGAAGATGGTTGATGATGGATTTTCATAGTGGAGACAGCTTGCTAGATGATTACTTGAGCTAGGTGGGTGCATGCTTAGCATTCTTTGTTGAAATTAATGCAGTTGCAAGAGCCATTCTTAGAAGGATGGAAAAGACCCTAGTTGTAGATTAGGGCCCCCAGCACACTCCTGGGGTTTCTTGGTATGAGACCAAGCAGTAAGAGCCATGGCAAAAGACCCTTGTGAGGGCCCCCAGTAGATGACTGGGATTCTTGGTCTAAAACCAAGCAGAAAGACCCTTGTGAGGGCCCCCAGTAGATGATTAGGGTTCTTGGTCTAGAACCGAACAGAAAGACCCTTGTGAGGGCCCCCAGTAGATGACTGGGGTTCTTGGTCTTGGACCAAGCAGTAAGTCCCTAGATGCGTCTAGAGCCCCTGGATGTGTTCCAGGGAACCCTTGCTTAATGCATGGGTTGATCCTTGGTCTTGTACCTTGGTGGATAAGACCCTAGATGTGTTCTAGGGACCCAGATGTATTCTAAGACAACCTGGTTCTTGACCAGGTAGATCTTGGTGTAATACCAAGATGTGTTGATGTGTGATCCTCTTCCTCTCTCCTGGGATGTATCTAGGAGTGTCTATGAAGATGGACCTGATCACATTGTTGATGTACCCCCTTATACAGTGTTGATAAAGTTTATAGGTCACTATGAGACTCATGTGGACATGTTTTGCCATTATGTAACTCCCCTTGACTTTGTCTTAAAAGGTAACCCTTTGTTGTTTGCCTTCACTCTTGTTTATGTGATGGGGATCTTGTTTTATGTGATGGGGATTTTATTTATGTGATTAGGGTTTTAATTAAATATTAATTGACATATTAATTAATATTTATATTAATTAAATATCAATCATTAATTCTAATTCTAATTACCCTAACCCCTCTCCCTAACTATAAATTAGACCCTACCCTTTGTATTTCGACATTCAATTACATTCACTCTCCTCACACTTCCTAAACTTGTTGCAGCTACCTCAATTTAGTTTTTCTTGGTTATGGTACGACTTCTCTAGTAAACCCTCGATTTCAGTTTTGAGGTATTACTTGCACACTTGTTGGCTAGGAACTTCAGGTTGATTCTGCTTGCTTGGTTATGATGTGTTGGACCTCTTCCAATCTGCCTTTGCTGCCTATGCTCACCGAGATCTCTCCTGTGGCTCCCACGAACTATCCCATGTCTTCTTGAAGGAGCCGCGGACTGTCCCTTGGCTGAGTATGGGTGTCGTGGCCCTTCTTTGGGGCTGCCATAGTGTGTGTGAGGCTACGAGTGCCTCCCTTCTCTGGGGCTGCCATAGTGTGTGTGAGGCTACGGGTGCCTCCCTTCTCTGGGGCTGCCATAGTGTGTGTGAGGCTACAGGTGCCTCCCTTCTTTGTGGCTGCCATTGTGTGTGTGAAGCTACAGGTGCCTCCCTTCTTTGTGGCTATTACTCTGTGTGTGAGGCCACGGGTGCTTCCTTTCCCTTGGCTGTCATTTTTGTGACAGGGTTTGACATTTGTATTTTCAGATCTAAGTTTGTATTTGCCTATGGAGCCACTTTTATTTCAGATGTGAGTTTGTAGCCACTTGTATTGACAGATCTGAGTTTGTATTTGCTTATGGAGCCACTTGTATTTCAGATCTGAGTTTGTAGCCACTTGTATTTCCAGATTTGAGTTTGTATTTGCTTATGGAGCCATTTGTATTTTCAGATCTGAGTTTGTAGCCACTTGTATTTCCAGATCTGACTTTGTGTTTGCTTAATGGAGGGTTTGACACTTGCATTCCAAATCTGAGGGTTCTCTTGTGATTGATTTCCTTGTTGTGCTATCATTGTTTATTGTAGGGTTTCCTATTGGGGTTATTTGTTATTATGACTTTGGTTTATTGTTGTTTCCATTGGGGTTTTACTATCCATGGCAAAATTGTCCCACAGTTCTTTTGACAGAGATCAAACCCTAGAAGTTTGATCTATGAACCTAAACTTCATTTGAGCATACTTACAGGTGCATACATCTATACATGTGACAGGTACACATCTCATTTGATTCTGGAGGTAAGCTATAGTTTATTTTGTACTCAGAAATATTGTTTGTTTCAAATTTGTTTATGCTGATCTAGTTGATAGAAAAATTTTAAAAGTACATTGTTTTTTCTATTTTCCCTATTTCTAACATGGTATCAGAGCATAAGGCGTGAAAGGAGCTCAAGAGTTGCAGACTTGAGCCTGCATAGATCCAGTTCTTATGGTGTACAGATCAGCAAATTCAAGTTGCTTTGTTCTTAACTTTTTAAAGAGAGAGTACTTGTAAGGGCACCTAGTTTTAATTTTTGATATTGCTTTCTAAAGGTGGTTATTGTCTTAAGTTGCTACTTTATGTGCTTAGTGGTGGACACATGGAGTGCTATGTGCAGCATGGGCCCCTGATCCAAGAAAGGTAGAATGGTTTAGTAAATAACCTTCTTTTAATTCAATGTTGTGTTTTGTCATAATAGCCTCTGATATCACTTATATTATAAGCAGTGTATTCATCGATATCTTCATAGTGAACAGCTCCAATAGCCATGGGTTTGCCCAGTGGTCTGTGTATTCCAGAAGAATTGATTTTGTAAGGGATGTTGTAGCACTGAGGGATATTGTGTCACTAGTCTGTAGGTGCACAGAGATTCATGCAAGAAATGAATTTAATTCAAGTCAAAGTTGTTTTATGATTGTAACTGTAACAATATATCTTCAGCGGTTTAAAACTGTGCAACCTACCTAAATAACTCCACCATTGAAATGGAGTGGATTACACACAAAATTCAAGGGTTGACTCTACCTTGAATTACTCTCTATTGTTGGATACTTCCACAACAATTAACATTTGTTTCCTTATCTATTGAAAGATATAAGATACCACCAGCCTTTGGTTAAACTTGTTGCCCTCATTTTTAATGTACTTTTGATAGTTGAATGTTATCAGTACAAATGTTGTAGTTAAGTCTTAACAGCAAACCTTTAATTTTCAAATAACAAAAGTATAGAAGCTCCTTGCAGTTAGTCTCTTTAGATTGCTTAAGGGGAGAATGATACATTTTCTGCTGAGACATTCATTGGGTACTTAGCCTCAGATGGTTCTAGTTGGAGAAGAGAATAGATGATCTCTATACTCCTGTTGAATGGTTAAGAATTTGCATGTTTAATCATCCTTGATGAATTTAAATCCACCAGAAAAGCAACCACAATCTCTCTACTATGGTTCTTGACAGATGGCATTTTTTTTTGGTTTGAGAATAACTTCTCATAGAAGATAGTCTTATTTAATTTATTTCCTTTTCTAATATGGATACCAGGGTGTTGATTCCAGATTTAAAGTTTGTAGGCATTGACTCAAAATTTAATTGCCTACAATGTTAATAAACATGTTATTAACATATTGTTGTTTAGAAAAGGTCTAAAAGATTGGGCTCAGCCAAAGATAGTGAAAGACTATCTTATTGTTCACTTGTGGGATGCAATTTTGGATGCCAAAGTAAACTTGTCTGAATTATTGGTCGAGTGACCAATGCTAGTTGAGAGAGATTTCATGTTAGGAGAATCTGGAGGCTAGTGTTCTTTACTTTTGGTGGATCCTTGGTTTTCTCTTATAGATCGTGTTCAAGTCCATTTTGATCAGTTTTAAGTAACTTTGATCAGGAACCAAACTCTTATAAAAGGAGTCATGCATAGACATCAAGCTAGTAGGACAGTTACTTGAACTAACAGTTACTGCATACACAAAGATGCCCCAGATAACTTCAGCTGGTGGCAGGCTGCAAAGCACATGTGTGTCTTCAGCCCAAGCTAGTTTCTCAATAAGGCTACTTGTCTTGCAGTTTGTCAATTTGTGAGGTCACATGACAGAAGCATAACCTGGTAAAATTTTGACTCAGCTTTTCATATTAAACTTGGTACCAACACCAAGTACATCCTACAAAGATACGACACCAGATCAAAGTCATAGGATTTTATGAGATTAAGAGGGAGCCAGTTGGCACATACAGTGATGCAGACATTTTGAGACTCAGAGGGAGAAGTCCCTGCATGTGAGTTAGACCATGACCTGCAACAGTTGGCAGTATTGAGGTTAAATTTGTGACTCGTGACTTCTCTCAGAAAGAAGGGATTATCTATGACGAGATCCTTACTTTCATCGGGATCTTTATCTCTCTTGCCGCAGTTTTTGTTTTGGAAAACTTCACCAGATAGATGTTAAAATTGTTTTTCTTAACGGTGAAGTTGAGCAAGAGGTTATCCATGGGAAGAATCCCATAGATTGTAGCAAGCTCGAAGAGCTTGGTATGGAAGAATTGGCAGTTTCTCTACAGAGACTTGGGTTCACCAAGAGTATGGCAGATTCCAATCTTTATATAAAGATTGTACAGAATCATTATGTTATCTTAGGATGATTTGTTCCTTACATGAAAGGAAATTTTGATAGCTCATACTGAGAGGGAGCTTTTCAGCAGAAATTGAAATGAAAGACTTGGGTCTTTTGCATTATTTTCTGAGCTTAGAGGTGTGGCAGAAGCCAGGTGAGATGTTTCTCTCACAAGAGCAAGTATGCAGTTGATATGCTCCGCAGACTTGGTATGTTGCACTGTAAGTCCATATCCACACCGATGATTTCTAAACTAAAGAAGTTACAAGATCAAGCTACAGTTTCAAATCCGAAAGACCTCTTTGAGTCCTTGATGTATCTTATACATACCAGACAGAATATTTATCATGCAGTGAATGCCCTCATCTAGTTCATGTGTGAACCTAAGCATATTCATATGGTTGTTGTTAATCCTTTTCTGAGATATGTTCGAGAGACTAAGCCTATGGGCTTAGATACATTTCAGTGGAGGAGTAATGCTTCATGGTTATACATATTCAGATTGGATGGGCAGTACAGTGGACCGGAAGAGTACTTTCAAATATTGTTTTAGCTTGGGTTCAACTATGATCTCCTGGTCCAGCAGGAAACAGGGCTCCATAGCCCGGAGCACAATAGAGGCAGAATACATTGATGCAAGTGTTGCCAGTATAGAAGCAGCGTGGCTCAGAAAGCTACTCTCAGATTTGTTCAGTGCTGAGTTGGAACCCACAATAATCCACTGTGATAACCAGAGTTGTGTAAAGCTCTACGTGATTCCTGTGTTTCTATGACAAAACACATTGAGATGAGATATCACTATGTTCAGGACATAGTGCAGAAGAACATCTCAGTATTCAGTATGTTCGGACGACGGAAGAAAACACAGATATTTTGACCAAGCCTTTGTCATTGACAAAGTATGTGTACTTTCGCGACAAGCTTGGTGTTGTTGAGAATGCCTCTCTTGCTGAGAGGGAGTGTTGAAATTAATGCAGTTGCAAGAGCCATTCTCAAAAGGATGGAAAAGACCCTAGTTGTAGACTAGGGCCCCCAGCACACTCCTGGGGTTTTTTGATATGAGACCAAGCAGTAAGAGCCATGGAAAAAGACCCTTGTGAGGGCCCCCAGTAGATGATTGGGGTTCTTGGTCTAGAACCAAGCAGAAAGACCCTTGTGAGGGCCCCCAGTAGATGACTGGGATTCTTGGTCTAGAACCAAGTAGAAAGACCCTTATGAGGACCCCCAGTAGATGACTGGGGTTCTTAGTCTTTGACCAAGCAATAAGTCCCTAGATGTATCTAGGGCCCCTGGATGTGTTCCAACTTCCAGGGAACCCTTACTTAATGAATGGGTTGATCCTTGGTCTTGTACCTCGATGGATAAGACCCTAGATGTGTTCTAGGGCCCCCAGATGTGCCCCAGATGTGTTCTGGGGCAACCTAGTTTTTGAGCAGGTAGATCTTGGTGTAATACCAAGATGTGTTGATGTGTGATCCTCTTCCTCTCTCCTGGGATGTATCTAACAGTGTCTATGAAGATGGGCCTGATCACATTGTTGATGTACCCCCTTATGAAGTGATGATAAGTTTATAGGTCACTACGAGACTCATGTGGACATGTTTTGCCATTATGTAACTCCCCTTGACTTTGTCTTAAAAGGTAACCCTTTGTTGTTTGCCTTCACTCTTGTTTTATGTGATGGGGATCTTGTTTTATGTGATGGGGATTTTATTTATGTGATAAGGGTTTTAATTAAATATTAATTGACATATTAATTAATATTTATATTAATTAAATGTCAATAATTAATTATAATTATAATTACCCTAAGCCCTCTCCCTAACTATAAATTAGACCCTACCCTTTGTATTTTGACATTCACTTACATTCACTCTCCTCACACTTCCTAAACTTGTTGCGGCTACCTCAGTTTAGTTTTTCTTGGTTATGGTACGACTTCTCTAGTAAACCCTCGATTTCAGTTTTGAGGTATTACTTGCACACTTGTTGGCTGGGAACTTCAGGTTGATTCTGCTTGCTTGGTTATGATGTGTTGGACATCTTCCAACCTGCCTTTGTTGCCTATGCTCACTAAGATCTCTCCTGTGGCTGCCACGAACTATCCCATGTCGGCTTGAAGGAGCCGCGGACTGTCCCTTGTCTGAGTATGGGTGTCGTGGCCCTTCTTTGTGGCTGCCATAGTGTGTGTGAGGCTACAAGTGCCTCCCTTCTTTGTGGCTGCCAACGGATGCTTCCTTTCCCTTCGCTGCCATTTTTGTGACAGGGTTTGACATTTGTATTTTCAGATCTGCGTTTGTAGCCACTTGTATTTTCAGATCTGAGTTTGTATTTGCTTATGGAGCCACTTGTATTTCAGATCTGAGTTTGTAGCCACTTGTATTTGCAGATCTGAGTTTGTATTTGCTTATGGAGCCATTTGTATTTTCAGATCTGAGTTTGTAGCCACTTGTATTTTCAGATCTGAGTTTGTATTTGCTCATGCAACCACTTGTATTTCAGATCTAAGTTTGTAGCCACTTGTATTTCCAGATCTGAGTTTGTATTTGCTTATGGAGCCATTTGTATTTTCAGATCTGAGTTTGTAGCCACTTGTATTTCCAAATCTGAGTTTGTGTTTGCTTAATGGAGGGTTTGACACTTGTATTCC
>ML777144.1:865096-884434 GCA_009831015.1 Picea engelmannii
TGTTACAGTTGTGGAGGGTATTGCTAGTTCATTTTTGGAAGTCTTACTGTTTACTATTGTGGGGTTTTGTTGTACTTGTTGTTGTTGTCTCAAGCATCCTTTTTATGGTCTATTTCTTGGCAAACTGTCCCTTAGTCCATATCGACAAAGATCAAACCCTAGAGGTTGGATCCATGAACCTAAACTAATTTCTGAGCATATTCTAGAGGTCTACATCCACACATGTGACAAGAACATCTTTCATTGATCAGGAGGTAAGCTAGAGGTTTGTTTCTACACTCTGAAATTTTTTTTATCTTCAGAATTTAATTTAGATCTGTTTATATCATTTCTCATATGTGCTGATCTAGTGAACAGAAATTTAAAAGCATTATTGTTTTTCAAGTTTTCCCTAATTCTAACAAAAAGAATGCAGCAGAGAAGTAAAGAGTATTCTCCAATGGAAAATGAGTGGAGGAGCTCATATGAAACAAAGGTGGTATCCAAATTTGCTTGACATTAATAACAACTAATAGATAAATATCATCTCATGGAATGAAAAGCTGAAGTAGCACACACTGAATAGACATGCATCACATTACAAGTCAAAATTCCCCAGATCTTGGTACACCTTTCACACATAATAATGAAAGTTTCATTATGAAACACCGAACTATTACACATACTAGCTGTGTTCCCCCTGGAGTCTGAAAAGTTCCAGATGAGGAAAGTTCAAAGGGTTCAAAATAGATAATGGCTGAAGAAAAAAGAATAATTAATAATAATAATAATCTAATTTTAAGGTCACGGCCAAGCCAGACACCAAATTGGTGTATGAGACCCCCTTGTTTGTGGGACAAGGGACCCCCTCCTCCCAACGATTTGACTGGTAAAGTCTACGGAGGTATACATACCCTACCCCCCTCTGGATTTGAACTTGTGACCTCTTAGGCGGAAACACATGTTCTTAACCATTAGGCCCACTTAGGTTGTAACTATGGCATCAAATTACAAGAAGAATGTATTACTTGAAAAGAAATAAAAGTCTTAAAGCAATGAAATCACAAAAGTCTGTCATTCTCAGCTCCAATTGTCTCTTAGGGAATCCATAACCTACAATTAAAGGAGAAAATAAGACCATTGCAGCCACTAACAATCTTAAGAAGTGAGGCCATTTGGATTATTTGCAAGATAGAGATAGAAAACTCAATGCAAAGTGGGCCAGTCACAAATTTCCATGCAGCATCTTGATAGATTTCGACATCATCATGATAATGTAAGCAAGGGTGGCCAGCATAACAAGTGAACTAAAAGGAAGAAGACATGTGGAAGGATGACATTAGTAGGAATGAGTTGGCATGGATACGTACACTAGGCACGACGAGACAAGGAAACACTTGGGAATATCATGTCATCATTATAGGTTAGGCGGTGCCCAAGTTAAACACAAGTGAACAAACAAAAGAAATACATGTGGCAACGATTTTCAAACCGAACTTTGGGAGGACATCAAATCCCCAACAAAGTATGGCAACGATTTTCAAACCGAAGTTTGGCAGGACATCAAGTCCCCAACAAAGTATTATCTAATAGATAGTCAGGTTTGCAAGACATCGGGCAAAATAAGCCTTCTCTTTCTAATCTTTATTAAAACTCCCTCAGATACACGATGCCTAACCAAAACTAGAATGAATATAAATCTTCAAGTACGCAAAGAGTTGGGAAGTATTGAACATAAAGTTTTTTACTAAAGGCGTGTCCCCCCGATTACATGTGATTATGCCACATGGAAATCATCAAGAGAACCACACAAAAGACCAATATGGCAACCAATTTCCACCTTAGCATGACAAAGAGAAACCATAGCAACACATGGCAATCTCTGGACATGCCACACCCTCATGATGACGTCGCCACTAAATAACCTATGACACATGGCACTCTAGCTTGTGGTGTCATCATTGCAACGATATTCATGGCTGACCGACAAAACAATGTACTAGTCCTAGTTTGACACATGCACTTTCAATAACATGGACGTCTACATTATGTTGTGAGTATAAAGAGCAATATGAAAAGAAGATGTTGCAAGGACTCAAAAGAAGTCAAACTATAGGCTTTTAGTCATCAAAATGTCAAACACCTGACCAAAGTTGAATTGAATAAGAGTTATGAAGTCCATCATGCATCAAACGAAATAACCCCTCCTTATTCAATGCCCAATGGCATGAAGGAAGGCAAAGACCTTAGTACATGTAGCACTATCTTCACACTGTGCATGTCAAAACCTATTTGGATGCGATTTTCAAGGGAGATCCTTGCAAATAAACATCTTATCTCAAGGTTAATGTGCTGAAAGTGTCACGACCAAAAGAAGATTTTGAATCAAAAGCAGTGAAGATGCTTTTAGTTAAAGCTCCCATACTCTGGCATTTTCATGATTTATATGGTAGTCTTCCCAAACTCTTGGGTGAAAATCACGATTGTCATTCCCTATACCTTTGAGGTATCACCATATTTATCGAAAGATACACAAAACCCTTCCTCTAAAGTTGGCATTTAAACGCTGTCCTCTTAACCATGCCATAACCCATAGAATCATTTGTAGGAGATATTGAGAATACCAAGGTGACACAAAACACAAAATACCAATGGTTGATAGATTATTATCACCATTTAGCTTTGTGGTGTTGTATTGGACAAGTGGCTATGATAGGGAGGTTATTGATCCCATAGCCATGAATTTTTTATCAATGTTATTTTTAACAAAACAATTATATTTATATTATAAAAAATGTTGTAGGTGCACTATTCAGCATGCAAATACATATAAGATACTTTTCCTTCAAAAATTCCTTAAATAGGTTCAAAACTTGTACCTGGCAGTCTATGTCTACATATTCATTCTCAAAAAGATATTCCTGACTTCTACGATATGGATATATCCTAACATAGTCACCTAATAATAAACAAACTTTAAAAACATAGAGAGAGAGTGCATGGTTAGCCTTTTTCTTTATCCAACGTCAATTTAGCTTCAATTCAATGCTAACTAAGCTCTGCTCCATAGGCTCCATAGGCTCCATTTCCTCATCTATCAATTGTTGTTGGACTATTTCACCCTCCCTGTTGCCAGAAGAACCTATAGATAGTTGAGCCATTGAGAATGCCATAGTGTGAATGTTGGCCATGTCAACAACCATATGCTTAAAAGTGGCACACTCAACTATCTATAGGTTCTTCTGGCAACAAGGAGGGTGAAATAGTCCAATGCCATAGTGTGAATGTTGGCCATGTCAACAACCATATGCTTAAAAGTGGCACACTCAATTTGTAATTCAACAATTTGTTGTTTTTGTTGCTACACAATTTCCATCAATAAGGTGATTTCACCATCCTTGTTTGACTCTTGTGCCTGCACTTGGTCTACTATAGAGGAAATTGTCGCTTTGTTCCCTTATATGTACCCTTCCTGACATCTAAGAACCTGCTTAATATCTACCAACTCACAAATTGGGAAACAAACCGCATGCCTATGAGACATTGGCAATTCCAGGCTCAAACCCAAAGGCTAAATCATCTTACCTCCTTCCATTCCTCAACTTAACAAAATTATCACCAATTACATTGTAACCAGAAGCAAAGTGTAGCACACTTACCTGAAATCGTCGATTCCACGAGCTATGCACCAAATAGAACTCAATCCCACCTACTAATAGTTGCAATGTTGCCAAATTATCATCTCGTCCACCAGTGTTGTCTAGGAAGGCCCAACACATAAACCGAGTTCCAACTACAATGTGACAAACCCCACAACCAATACGCACAAAGAATTCCCCAGACTCACAAAATAGATAGCGAGAACTAACCAAAACCCCAAGAAATTCAAAAACAGGTAAGGGAGTTCTAAGCCAAGAAAATCCCCAAATTGCATCTGAAGAAATGACTAATGGAGCCCCATTTTTTGACCTTTAAACTATGCTTAGTAATGAGGTTATGGGATTGGGAACCTTGACAATCCATTTTGTCTCTAAAGAAACCATACTCAAGTCTACATGCTTCATTAGCTAGTCTATCCGCTTACCATTTGTATGTTTTAAACACATGAAAGAACTCTAGCTCCTCAAACCTTGCCGACTCTTTATTTATTCCATAGAATGTTGATTTTTGTCAGAGCTTTTGCACATATACTTGATGATTAGTGCAAATCTCCAATGATAGTTAATCTCCTATGTTTTCTATCATCAGCAATCCTCAAACCTTGAAATAAAGCAAAAGCTTCATCTTGATTGGTTGTAGCCCTTCCCAATCCCCATAAAAAGGAGTTTTCCTCATTTCCTTTTGGATCAACAATGATCCCTCCTGCTCTTGCCACCCCTCCATCAAAGAATAAAATACACTTTTTTGCTCCTATTTCCACTTCAAAAATTCTTCTTCTCCCAAGCAAAGTTGCCATTTTGCACCAAATGGAGGTGAGTATGCAAGCTTCCTAGATGAAACCAAATTTGATTGATCATTCTATCCACCCAAGCATGTTCTTCTTGTTCCAGTAGTGCCACAAAATGCCCTTGCAAGCCTTTAACTTGTATTTCTTCTGATAACAAACTGAAAGCTTTGTTAGCAGTTCTAGTTGTTGGAATATTGCCTTGTTCCTTGCTAGCCATATCTCCAGACATATAAATTTAGCGATAGAGCCATCCATAGTCATTTTAGAATAGGTTTCTTTAAAATGGTTACTGCATATCTCTGATGCCACACAACAAACATTTCTTTCCATGAACTTGGAAATGAGACTTTATCCATAATTTCTTTGAAGACTTTTCCCCCAATCGGTTGTTAGTATTAACATTCAAGGAAAAGATGATTTATAGTTTCACTGACCAAACAACAGAAAGCACATATGGATGGCCCCTGAATTCCTCTTTTTTGTAATTTTCCACTGTTAGCAATCGCCCATGGACCATTAACAAATTGAAAACATTGATTTTAGGAAGCAAGTCACCTTTCCATATGAATTGCCATATACAGGAACAAAGGGGGTTTGAAACATCTTGTAAAAGACTATTGTATCTAGCTTTAACTATATATTCTAGGCCTTTTGAATCCCATCCCTGCTCAGCTAGTTTATTGAAGTCCACCGGTACACATCCAAACAGATGCTTAAAGATCAACTCCAAAGAAGAAGATAGAGCCCCAGGTGGAGAGAGACGTTTCCATCCTAGCAATCGTGCCTCTCCATCCCAAACTAATATGTCTGATAATGTTACTAAACCATTCTCTGGAAACCATGACTTGATGATGGATATTTTAGGAATTGTTTCTATGGGGGGAATTTGGATTTTCTAAAACCTTATTGGACCATATATTGATTAATTTACCAATCCCTAGCACCCACGTTAATTTAGATTGTATCAAAGGGGTTGTTTCTTTGCACAATCTCCAAATCAAAGAACCTCCTTTTTCATCAAACGGGGAATCCAAGCATCTTAAACTATTTCTGTAGAAGTACTTCTTTATCAAGACTGTTTTCCACCATTCCTGAGATCTGAAGATAAGTCTCCACGAAAGTTTTGCTCCCAATTCCAAGTTCATGTGTTGGATCTTTTATTTCCAAAACTCCCCTTTCTTTTGGTGCCCTAACAATTTTCTAACCTATCAGATGAAATTTTTTGGTATTAGTTTTACCTCCTTGTCAGAGAAATTTTTGGATTCCCCAGGCTGCCTGATGCATTATATTCGCTGGAGCAAACATAGAAGAACATTGGTATAATGGCAAAGCTGACATTACAGATTTGATAAGGGTTATTCTCCCTGCTGGGTTTAGCCAACAAGACCTCCATTGTTGAAATCATTTCTCCAACTTTTCAGGCACCCCTTGCCAGGCAATGAAGCTCGGATTGCAGAGGGAGATGGGCATGCCTAAGTAGCTAAATGATGTCACAGTTGCCAAACAAGGAAAAACCCAGATTCAGGATATAGCTTGTAGATGTGCTGCAGAGACATTCAGACCATATATCTGGCTCTGATATAAGAAAATATCGGCAAAATATCATTTTGAAATATATATATATAAAGGTGATATTATCGCCACCTTGAAAAACTTGGAATATATCACCATATTGTCGATATTATCATGATAAATACAAACGTGGTGTTTATGCCATTAAATTCATTGAATGTACCTCTATTTTTTTGGCTTCATTATTGCACCCATCATTGAGAATTGATCGATTTTTGTTTTTAACCTTTTGTGTAATGTGATCAGTTTACACTGGTGATCACTGATCATAATGTATATTTAAATGGGTTTCAGTCAAATTAAAGAATTTATACTTGAAAAAATTCAAGTGATTTTTCTGCATTTCAAGTCTTGCACGCCTGACACCGTGTGAACCATGTGGGTCAATAACAATCAAGCAGGATCTATCAATTGTAAGAAAGAAATGATTCTCATCCCCTGACATGTGTCAAATAGTGTAGATGTGTCTGCTGCATTGGTATGTTGAATGTATGTCCACATGCATGGAATGGAGAGAAATGATCGGTTTCCATCCCCTAATTTATATTAAATAAATGCATATACAAGAAATTGACCCTAATTTATATATGCATATTATTCCCTTCTGCCCTGACCCAGGTTCAAGCCCCGAGGGGCATAATGCCCTCTCTTATAAGTTGTCCTTGACAAGTTTCATGTGCACCATTAATTCAATATATATTTAAAAACCCATACATATTATGGAGAGGCATAAGTGCTGCAAGAAGGTTCCATAAAGTGCATTACTTACTTGAATAAAGTAACCAGTGTCTGGTGTACCGTCCAGATTTAGAGTAGGAGCAAAGGCAATGGTAAACTTCTCTCCCACAGAAACAGGATATACATCAATATTCACATCTAGAACCATGTGCATGTCAAACTGCTCGCTACGAGCTTCAATTCGAGAGACTGCAAATGAAGTAAATGGGAATGTTAACTGGCAACATCACGTAAGAGGACGGAGGCAACAGAACATATGTTAAGAAAAGAGAAGGTATATTTCCATAATACAATGGACAGCTTGGGCAAGCTTCAGTGGCAAACATTGAAAGTATCTGATTCAATAATACCTAGTGTCTCGGTAGCAAAAATAATGTTGACATGCAAAGCAAGAAATTATTAAAATAATATAAAACATTGACTAGGTAGCCAAACTATCAAGGAACAGACTAGCTTGCATAAGAAAAAACATCAGCCATATATCACTGTTAAGGAAAATACATGACAATCAAGCTCTTACAGAAAAATTCGCTCGGAACTTCTCTACCAAAGATGGATTCTTGCATCGAGGTTAAATGCCAAGAAAACGGTATTCAACGGCATAGTCACTTAATATTTACTGTTAATACATTAAACTTCCAAATGAAAGTGCATGCTTAGCCTAAGGGAAATTTTAATTTCTCCTGATACAGCCGCAATTCCGTCAAATTAGTTGAAACTGGTATTATACTGCAAATTTTGTCAAATTACCTTTATCAAATTTCTTTCCATCTGGGTCAATCTTTGTCACTGTGAAAAAATCCTCGAAAATGATATCAACCATCTTGGACAAGACCCTAAAAACCCTTGCAAGAAAACACCCTTTTACAGAAAAGCTTCCCAGATAGCAGAATCTAGAAGAAGACCATCAGCCACATGCAAACTCATTTATGGTCGTTGATATCACCGAAACTTCGGGCACCGGCTACCGTCCGCTACCCCGTACGTGCTAACTAATAACATTAATAATATTCACTAGAGAACCATGCCGTTGCGATTTGAAACCGTCATTATCACCTGCCCATGCGGTTTGAACCCGGTTCATAAGCGCATTTAGGGTGTATTATATGTTTTTTTTTATATGGAACAGTTTCGTCGCTAATGTGCGTAAATCTGATAATAGTAGTAATAATAATTTAATGTGCGTAAATTACATTTTATATTAATGTTTGAGATTTGCTAATAGTAGTAATAATAATTTGATATGTGTAAATTACTTAATGTATGAGATTTCTTGTTTGTGGGATAAGGATCTCCTCTTTATATCAATTTGATTATTTCGTCTAGAGAAGTGTATATATCTAACTCTCCTCCAAATTCAAATGTATGACCCTCAAAAAGATAACACGTAATCTTAATGTTTTTAGAACTAGCATGCATTAACAAGTTATTAATTATTCATTGTCGTGTTGAAGGTGATATTTGTACCAAAGGGAACAAAATACAACAAGGCCATGTGGTATCATCTATACCTATCGAAATATTTTGGAAATATAGATGTTACTGCATAAGTCGAGGGCAAAGTTACCACATTTGTTTTTGCCAAAGTTGTCATGTTTCCATATATTGACAATTGTTTGGTTGTAGTTGTAAGTTTAAAAGGTAGCTCGTGCACTCAAGATTATCTCGTATGTATCTGTGCATTCATGATAAAGTCGTTTTGAAATCAAAATGAATGATTAAGCATAAGCATTAATAGAAAGCTATGTATTTGTGTGTAGCCCCAATATAAATTGGTGTTTTAGTGTTTTAATATGTGTTATTATATCTATCATTCCTTGGTCGAATAAAATCCTAATATATTCATACCGAAAGAAGTTGATATCCTCTGGCTATTGGATGCATCATTGTAAAAGGTTCCAAGTTCACTTTTTGCGAAATCAATAGTTAAACTTCAGGGGGAATTTACGAATTTACGCTACCATGGCAATCATATATGTGTTGTAATGGGGGTAAAATCACTATGTTTTTGGGAATCCACATAGTAAGTAAATATTCTTATATGAAAAAGTTAAAATCATTCACTTATTTTACAACAAATAACTAATAAACATTTCCATCGATCCAATCTAATTAATAATCAAGCATTTTTTCCCTAAAAAATCAAAATCATTTGCCATAAGGCGTGTAAGGAAGTGCCCTCAAAAAGATTCTATGACATTGGAAAAAATAATTTAAAAACATTACGAGGGTGGCAGTTGCAAAACCAATGTTACACCAACTTTTCATTTACCATGTGGCCTTTTGCATTGCTAGGAAGCATATGTTAAGCATGTTGTAGCTATTCCAATGTTACCATGTATCACCACGCTCAAACAAAATCGTGATAACATTGTTATTCCAATACCATTGGTCTGTAATATTTCCTAAAGAAAATATATATGTGTGTGTGTGTGTGTGTTCTTAAAAAATATAAATAGGGATAAGCTCTCGACCAAGCATGTGAGCGGTGCAATCAATTATTCCTTTCACTGCTCATAGCCAAATAGATATTACAAGTTGGTATCAATGATTTTAGAAGTTTGAGACTTGTTGTCTCTACAATGAAGAATGGTATTCCTTGAGACCCCTAAGAAATACAATTTGTCCAGTTCTTCTATTCTCAACAATTTTTTGTAAGAAATATGTAACTCTTTCAGTTGCAACTCGCCCGTGAGTTAATGGGCACGAGTTCGACTCTTGCCAAAGTAGAGTGAATTAATAGAAAACTTTACACAACCCATTGAGTTGAACTTAGTATGACTTTGGTTCTGTAAAAATGTGGTCAAATACCAGAAGAAACACAAAAAATGGCTTGCAGAACACTCATCCCAGCAATCCATAGAGGAAGAATCATACATCAAATAGGTTTCAGAAATGTACTTAAGGTATTCAAAAAATAATATATATACAGAATTGTCAACTTGCAAATTTCATTGTATATTTATAGTTGAGAGTGCATGAAGAAAACACTTATTAAACTATCTAGTTATGTTGTGTTTTTAAAGGCAAAATAGCTACCTGGTTGGGATGGAAGACTCTAAAACATTTTCCCTAAAAGAAATGACTCGCAAGTGAGGCACCCTGAACCTGATGTTGTTGCTACATGGATGGATGGAGGCAATAAGGAGGCGTAGAGATGCAGTCATAGGAAGTTTTATCATCGCCATTTCCATTAGGGATGGTATTGTTGTAACCTTGCAACAATCAACATCTTATTTTTCCAATCCCAGAGACTCAACCTTCAACCACTATTCAAATTGCCCATCATAAACAATTAATCAATATGGCTTACGACAATTTGGTCGGGGCTGAGTCAATTAGCCCATGATCTCTACGCCTGCCTCCTCATTACCATAACAAATTGAAGGTTGCTCCTGACATCCAACCCAGATCCTTGTGCATTGTACAGGGACATCCTGGAAGTTTAGCCAAGAAAAGATCCCCATCATTTGGTGGAAGGCTCGATGCTATAAGAGAGAGAATATGGTCAGAACACGAAGGGGAATCTCATGATTTTATAAAGGAATTTCCCTGTGCTTTTATCTCTAACTATTGAGGAAAGACATACTCTTTCCCGTGCTTATCTATCTTTTCCAGGAAGGGTCTGTTTCTCAGGGAGGTCAGTGCAATCCCATCAACTCTCAATTTGTTCTTGAACTGTCCATTGAGGAGGCTTGCCCACGATCCATGTCACGGTGCATCACACACCTCGTGACTTGTTGACTCTAAACCCCTAAAACTTAATCCCTTACCTCTTAATCCGAGCAACTGACATTTCAAATGAAAGAAGCCTTCATCTTGTAGTTTTTCACACCTTCTTCCTTTGCATGCATCAAGGCCTCTGAACTTTCTGCTGAGCAATACACTTCTGTTTATGGGATTTGAACTAGGGTTCGATGAAGTGTTTCTCCCAAGGGTTATAGTGCAAGACTTGGTTTGTTTTCTTATAGGTTTTTTCAAGCTTAAATATCTCCTCCTAGGTTTTGTAAAACATGGCGAAGGAGGAGCATGGACTTCTTCTTCTTTGGCCGTCTATAGGCAAGAGGATATTTTGACCGACTCGCTTCCATTTGCCAATATAGAAGAAGAAATCGAAGTATGAGCATGTCACTGACGAAGCCAAACATAAAGTGGAGGCCGAAGGTGAAGCTGAAAAGAAAGTGGAGGTCGAATTCAAAGTCAAAGAAGAGGAGTCACCTGTGAAGAAATAGAAGAAGAATAAGAAGGAATTCAAAGCCGAAGAAAAGGATTCGTCTGTGAAGAAATAGAAGAAGAATAAGAAGATGAAGATAGAAGCTTCCAAGAAAGCTTCACAAGTCGACAGGCTGCAAGAGGGCCACCATCAATGACAATGGTGATATTATCATTTGCAAGGTAAGTAAATGTTTGATAGCTTTTTCTGAGAGAGAGTCCCATATAGAAGGTCATCTGCATGCAATTAGGTTCATGTAAATTGCATGTTGTTTCCATGCATGTTACTCAGAGATTTGTTGGGTTTGACAGAATTTTGCAGAGATTTGTAGGGTTTGATAGAGTTTTTCATAGATTTGGCAAAGATAGTGATGTCAGAGGGTTTAATGAAGGGGGAATTGTATATGTCAATGAAACAGTTCGCAGAGGATGGAAGAGGAATTAAATGATAGTTTCAATGGCGTGGTGATGTTATCAAAGATTATGCCACTGGTCCCAAAATAAGAGATCAAGTGAATTAGCCAACAACATTGCCAGAAAAATGAATTATAAATAATTTGAAAAATAAAGTTTTCTCAAACTTTGGTTAAAATACAAATGGTGAAATCGGTCAACCAAAACAAATAGCCAATCAACCCAAATCGAATGTTGTATACTACCTATTGACATGTATAATAAAATGGGATAAATGCTATGAGGCAAAGCAAAAATATGCAAAAGGATAATGTCATGGGATTTATCTAATCTTGTAGTAAAATTACCTAGTTGTCCAAATCTGGGGATACAAGAAGTTAAAGTTTTCATTGATCCAAAACTCAGATCGATTTTTTGGTGATTTGGGTTGATTCAAATTTGAGCAAAATCTTTAATGGCATTGTTCCACCAAGAATGAAATTTGAATCGTGGTGGAACTTTGTTAATATGTATCCTCATCCATACAAGACCACATACCTTCTACCATTTACCTAAAACAATAAAAGAATAGTAAGAAGCCAATCTTTTCTACAATATACTATGGTTATCCATCTAATTACAAAAAGGTTTCTTCATTCTCGAGTTTCTTATAAAAATAGACATAACACAAGTATTTAGTAAAGGGTATTAGTTTATAAAGGGGAAAACCAACGATGGTGCCCCAACTTCAACCTCTATATCAAATCTATGTCAAAGTTTCAATATGGGTTAGATTACTTAATCTCCCATCAAAACACTAGGGCTACTAGGCTCTCAAATCGGTCATAATGTTTTGGGTGAATTTTTTTCCCTAACTCCATAAACTAGCATATGTTTATAATATATGTGCTCAAATATGTATTTATATTGATTTAAACAAAGGCACTCCTAACCAAATTGTGTTAGAGAGAGGAGATTGAAGTTGGACACAACTTTAGGATTATGAAAGCATTGCCTTCTAATGTAGATATTATTTTGAGCATGGACATGTGGTGGCCTCATGTCTGAAGGTAAAGTCTTCAAAAGCTACCAATGGGTACAATAGGAAGCTCTCTTGATAGAAATATTTGAAGACAAATCATTATTGGGCAGAATGAAGCAAGGCCTTAGAGACCCTACACCTACAATGTTGACAAATGTCATCATTCCATATATAAGGAGTGCATAAAAAAACTAATACATAATTCTTTGAATGCAATAATGAATTTTCATACATAGAATACACACAAAAGTTTGTTTTTATAAAAAAATTTAAAATTTTAAAGTCTTGAGTTTCATTGGGCAATTTCAACTTGCCCATTAGATACAAATCAAAAAGGTGCTAGAGTAGTTTTCATGGTTTTTTGGAAGACATATATAGACAACAACATGGGCAAGGATCTAAAGTGAAAAAGAGAGATACAAGAAGTCAATCAACATATGTGTGAGGATGATTAAGGGCCAAGGACGATGAACTAGTGGTGGGAGGAAAAGAACAAGGAGTAGCAAAAGAAATTTGATATACAAAAATAAATCCTTGAGAGAACCATGGAGAAGCAAAATCAGTGGGGAGCTACATTTATGAAAAAGAGAGATTATGTGTTCAATGGAATGGTTCACCTTAAAGAGAAAAATATCCAAGCCTTAGAGATATTGTAGAATGAGTTAGATGCAAATGATGCATTATTGACCTAGCTTCAAGGAAAACCTGGAGAAGTGAATAACAAAAACCCTCCATGGTGAGGAAGTATTTTGTGCCCATGGACAATGCAAAAATCAAAACGTACACATGGTAAGTGCTTCATCGTATGCCCTTTATGTTTATGTTGAAACATCAAGTGAGCACCATGGTAGCTTTGAGTTGCATACTAAGGGTTTAGACTCCAAGTTGATGAAGAGGATGAGAATTAATGCCCAAGGTCTTGGAAAGATTGGGCAAGGCATGAAGAACAATGGTGAAAAGGATTGTTCTCAACCATAGGTCTATCATGTCAAGCTCTCACTCATCTCATGACACGAGTAATAAGTTATCACATGTATTTATTCATTGTCATATTGTGCCCACATGTATTTATTCATTGACATCTTGTGCCCAATCATATAACTAGCATAAACCACATGATATCAAATCATTTCATTATGTGCATACATAACCATAGTTTGTTCAAGGAAAATAATGGACTCTCTCTCTCTCTCTCTCACACACACACACATACATCTTTGTAAAAACTCATGATTCTTATTCCATGTAAAAAGGAAATCACATATTCTATGTGCTTATCAATGTTCATGCTACCTTTATAGAGATTGATGGATAAAGTATATGTACTAATTTCTCTCTATTAAATTGTCAACTAGGGTAAGTAAACTTAGAGTTGTGACACAGTATGAGTCAAGGCAAAAAGAAAAGCTAATAGAGAAATTAACTAGCTAGGGAGATGGTTTACCCTAAGGATCAACACTCTTTTCAATTTACAATTATACTTTAAAAGATGACTTTAAAATCCATTTAAACAACATACTATATGTTAAATATACAAAACAATCTTTAACTAATGAGCTTTAAGCAATCTAGGACTATGAACTATTTAATCTAAGTAGTTTTAAACAATCTAGGACTATGAACTATTTAATCTAAGTAAGTAACTTTCTAAATGAACAAGCAATCTCTGAATAAGCAAACAATCTGTCAGAATTGTCTTTACAAGTGAACTCTATTCTTAAAGCAAAAACTCACAATTACTTTTATCTTGCAAAGAATAAACCTTATCTTTACACTAATCTACCTAACTGAAAGCAAGAGTGTTGTGACAATATTCAAATGTGATGATTGTGTCTACGGTGGCGAATTACATCACGATGGCATCTAATCATTAATGACAATTCAAGTGGAATCAACTCGATGCTAACTTCTACAGAGAAATGCAGAGTATGGATAAGGCAATCTATAGAAAGCTTTGCCATCATAAAAACAGCATTAAATGTTCTTGTAATCCATGTGATCTATAAACATTGTGCAGAAGATATTCAAAATCAATCACTTGCTCTATCACACTGATACTGGAAAATAATTTGTACAGAATTGATAATTCATGCAAACATACAAACTCATAATTGGTACTAATTAAAAATCATAACTCAAAATCATAACTAGGATATCATTGAAAATCATAACTCAAAATTATAACTAGGATATCATTGAAAATCATAACTCAAAATCAACTTTTATCTTATCATGTTGATGCTAGAAACATGATTAACAAATTATGCTGACCTACAGAGAGTATTTGAAGATTGCAACTTAATGAAATGGACATTGTCTAAATAGCTACTCTGCAAAGTGATTTACGGCTTATGAAACAAAGAAAAGAGACATGATGGCATAGTTAAATAGTTGATAAACAAACGAATTACAACTTGCAAGCAAGATGTTAGGAATCTAAATATAAACAAGTAAACATGGACGTCCACACATGCTCTGTGATACACACACAATCCAGGAAATGAGATGCAAGTTAGGAGAGATAAACACAGTGATACAAATTAAACAAGCAATTCGAAATTAAAGAGATATACATAGTGATATGAATTAAACAAGCAATTTGAAATTAGCGAATTATGAAAGGAAAATACAAAGATGAAAAGATATGCTGATATGAACAAGCTACCCAGACCACTGGTGGGTCCCCCAAAAGGTCGTGGCACTACTTCAATGGAAAAACACAATCATAGAATCAATATGACATTGATATTAATCATCAAAACAGAGTGTACAATGAAATTGAAGACAATGTCTGTGTGTATAAATAAAATCTGTGTTTCTTCGTGGCATATACAACAAGTATTTATAGAGTTTATACAAAGCTTGAGAGGTCGACCACTCGAAGGGTCGACACTCTCTAAAAACATAAATTCATTAAATTCCATCAACATAAAGCATCTTGTCCAACAACCTCGTGCACTCAAAATAACGGTCCCTGCAACTACCCAAGTTTGAATGTGACGAGTTCCATAGCTGGAGGGCGTGAGTGGGCACAAAACCCATGTTTCTGATTCTCCCATTGAAGCCCGTCGATATGATAACCACCAAATCCACTGCGCTTCGAGCGCTAGATCGAGTGTCAGATGGAGGTCTGGACGAAGGATTGGATGTAAGGCCGGATCACGTTTTTGGCTTGTTGCAAACAAACAAGAAATGTTAGGACATTGTAATCATACAATTGAAGATGAATTAACATAAAATCATTACAAAATGATGATTGCACATACCTCATGTTGTTCTATGGCGAATTGATGCACAAAACTTGATAATGTCTTTAAAAAGAGCTAAATAAGAGCATAGAGTGTATAATTTTCATATGCAAAATGGATTTGGTCATTGGAAAAACAGTCAAAACACCAAATCAAAATTTCTCCCATGCATAAGAGTTTGCAAGTCCCTCTGCAAACAAAAATGGATCACTCAACATAGCTATACTTGTCAAGGAGGGGGTAGATTAGCTTTAGAAGTTTCTCCCTCGTGCCCTGGGGACTTTGGCTTAGGCCTTTTGCAATGTTTCAATTGCATCCTGAGACTATGATTGGTGGTGGTCATATGATCGACCAATCGCTGAAGAGAGTTTACTTTTGCTTGCAGGACAACATTTTCATGGTGCAAATTTCGATCCACGGTTTCTCATTCTGCCAACTGTTAAAGTAGTCAAGCATTCTCTTTTTGCAATTTCTCAATAGTTGGGGTTTGATCAGATGGCTCAAGAGAGGAAGGCTTAGGCTCCTTGATAGATGTAGAAGGTATATCAATTTTAGAAGAAGGTGTAGGCATCTAGGAGGAGGGAGTAACATTGTTTCTGCGAGGAAGACTTGGTGTAATAGGTTCAGATTTGATCTCTTTATCAGGCTTAGACTCCTTTGTAGAAACTTCTTTAAGTTTTTTATGGGGACTCTCATGGTCGGAAGACAATTGAATAGGATCTGAAGTACTTGGAGGTTTTATATTGGACTTGCCACTAATACTTCGAGTGCTTCTTCGAAAGGACTGTCCCTTAAATCGATTAGCTCCTCTCCTCTTTGTAGGAACTGAAGGAAAATCTTGATGAAATGAATCATGTAGCTTCTTAGGTTTATAATCTATAGGTGTTGAAGGTAATGGGGAATTATCATCATGCTTCTTAATTTTCTTACCAGATGAGGTTGTAGGGGGATCAATAGTTTTCTTGGCTTTCTTATCAGATAGGGAGATAGTTTGAACTGGAGGATTTTGAGTTTTTGGAGAGTGAGAATTGGGTGGGGTGACAGTCCCTAAATCGATCGATTTCTTGCTTGTCTTAACTGTGAGATGGGGATTTGAAAATTGGTAGAGGAAATCTTGCCATGTTTTACTGTATTTTTCACTTCTGATATAACAAGCAATTTAATGAGGCCATGGTGAAATAAACTATGGTGAGGGTTGGCCAAATTTTTACGGATGTGGGAAGACATCTTCTTGAGGCTTTTCAAAAAATAGAAGGGAAAATTCAGGGGTTTGTTGAATTGAAAATGGGCCAAAAGATGAAAATGACATGCTTTAAAAATAGAGTACCTACCTTCACAAGTGATGAGCCTGGTAATTATGATCAGAGGGTTAATTAATTCGTCTTTGATTCACTCTTTCGAATACCCTTTAGCTCCAGAGACATTTTGGTATTTGGGCTTGAACACCCTATTATAACTTGGACATGGCAGTTGATGGTGTTTGAACCACCGATCCCCAACCCGTGGAAATTTCGTGGCCGAGGCAATGGATTCCTCGGAAACCGAAAAGACCAAAGACCCTATGCGAGCAAGTCTCCCATCGAACCTGAGAACGAATTGGAGAGAGACGCCATCATTGTTCCCCTGCAGACTGGCAAGGAACGGTCCCCAACCCGCGCGGAGGAAGACTTCTCAACACGCTGCGAATTCTGAAATGGCTAGTAGCTCAATGTAGGAGGACGATTCATAATGGTTGGCCATGGTTACAGAGCAAGGGATGAGCAGGAGGCCGAAATTGGGCATAGGGCGAGCGCGATATAGCACAAGATGAACGAAATAGGCAGGGTATGAGCAATCAAGACAGAGTACCCGTTTCTTAAAGCAATTGTGATGGAAATGGTTGAATCATGGGCGAATTCGTCATACACGAACGCCATGTGTGATCATAATTGCGCAGAGTTTGAATTTGAAAGGTTTGTACTTTGGAGGTGAAACAAAATCGTGTAATAAATTAGATCAATGTCCAAGTCTTCGACTTGGACATTTGATCATAAAATGCATTTATAATTTTAATTTGATCATAAAATGAAATTTGAGAAATACACCATTTAATTAATCTAATTCATCACTGCAATTGGCGTAAATTAATTCGAGTGATCATACCTGAACGCGATCGTGATCATTTACAGTGTATACAATACCTCATCCGATCCTCCATATGCCACTCCATCCGGTCCTCCAGATGGCACTCCATCCGGTCCCCTGTGTAAGTGAAAGTTATCCAATAGTAAATGGGCGTTCGCCCATAGCACTCAGATTGGACGATTTCTGGCTGGCATCGTGAAAAGGAGCATGGATAGGATGAGCATGAATAAGATTATCCATTTTTTATTGCCTTTGTCATCGATCTGTAGAAATACAAACAACTTGTTCCTCTTTTCATAGGCTTGTAATACAGATGGCAATGAGTATTTAGCATTTGTTATCAATATGTAATTGTTACAAGGAACACTTAAGTATAAGCAGTCTTCCATTGCATAAGCATAAATAAAAATGCACAACAGGCTTATAACACACAAATTTATGTCAGCAGTATAAAACTTATCATACCAATACAAACGAATGTTGATATCATAGCCTGGGATATTGTAAAAAACAATATGACATAAATTTTGATAGAGATCCTACTTCCTCTTCTCATGGCTTATAATACAGACGACAATGTTTAGCATTTGTCAGCTCAAGAAACCCCTCCCCCACTCCTAAGTATTGTGACACTTCACAATCAAAGATATAGGAAACCAATCAATTCTCCCAATAGCTTAAGATTTACAGTTTTCCAAGTGTAGAGATAAATTTCACACATTAGTCTGACAAGACAGTTAAAATATGGCCCCACCTGTAGGACAAAACATCCTACATATAGTTAACAAGAGGTAGGCGAGAGAGTCTTAGGATTGTCTTAAAGTTAGTTCCCAATGGCAGATTGATGGAGTTCATTTACCTTTGCTTAACGATGCATACTTCTTTTCAGCTTTCCCTACAAGTAGTGTCGTACATTAGAACAAGTTTTAAGATTTAGGAATTTTATTTATTGTTTGTCAAACCATCACCCTCTCTAGGTAAAATGCGTGACTGCCAGCAAGCCTGTTCAGTACTCCGACGGGTTTACCTAGTCATACCATAGGCTGGTACCTGTTGCCAGTAGACCTATTCAATATCCCGACGAGTTAGCCTCTTACACCCTTTTATAGCAGAGACTGGTTCACCATCTTTTAAGATTTGTGTATAAATATTTATTTTTGCAAGAAGATGGGGAAGCAACTCTGAATTCTTTATTTTTATTTTGGACCGGGATGGTATTTAAGTTAGAGGATGACTCTTCTTTATGTATTCCTTTTAGATTGTCCTGATGTAAGGGATACTTAAGTGGGTGTGGAAAATCTAAAGATATGGTATATTAAAGCATTTTTAATGTGTAGTGGATGGTACCATTGGAAAAGAACAGAAAGGTATCTTCAATCCCTACTCACTTTCTTCTTGTTTGAATTTATATTGATGTTTCCATGGTTAATCGCTAATCATACCTTCTTGCTACTCTTTCATAAAGATACTTTACTTACCTACTTAGGGTTCTTGGGGAAATTGTACTAGTAACCTCTAGGTTTGAGAAGACAAAGTGTCACTTCCTTATATACTCTAGTGGTGGAGGTTATGAGCAACTGCCA
>ML777144.1:884677-914444 GCA_009831015.1 Picea engelmannii
AGAAAAAAAAAAAAAAAAACAAACAAAAACACTCTAAAATATTTGCATATATATAATCAGAAATAAAAAAAGTTTCAAGAACAAGGGGAGGGAGAAGAGACTTCCCCATCCACCAAGGCTAATGCCTTGTCGGCTGACATGACCTGTATAAAATCTTCTTTAGAAATGGGTATGTGGTAAAGTTTAAGTCGGTGTCCATTCACTACAAAAGAGACTTGTCCATCATTAATTGTTTTTATCTTAACAGCCCCATCATCATACATGGTAACTACCTCATAAGGACCCAACCATCGAGTGGTAAGTTTGCCTTTAAAATTCTTGAATCGGGAATCAAACAACAAATCCCAATCACCAGGTTGAAATTGTTTCTTTTTAATAAATTTATCATGCCACTTGCTCTTCTGGTTTTGAACTAAAATCGTCCTTTGGATATCATCTTCTATAATCTCATCCAATTCGTTCAATTATAGGGCTCGTTGCTTTTGTGCCTCGTCTAAGTCTAATCCCAATTGTGCAGCAATATGGAAAGTCCTTACTTGGAATTCAATCGGTGAAAGTACTTGTTTTCCATAAACTAGTTCATATGGGGTATGCCCAGTGGTGTTTCTCCAGGTTGTACAATATGCCCACAAAGCCTCTGGAAGTCTATCAGCCCAATCTCTATGGTGTAATTGGAAAGTTTTGGTTAAGATAGTTTCCAATACTTTGTTTGTTGACTCTACTTGGCCATTATATTGTGGGCGATATGGAGAAGACTTACGATGCTTTATCCCATGTTTTTTTGTTAATTCCTTCATCAACTTAGAAGTGAATTGTGTACCCTGGTTTGTGACAATCTCACGAGGAACACCAAAGAAGGTAAATATGTCTTCAGAAATGAACTCAACAACATATTTTTCAGTATCCCTAAACAAGGCTTTTGCCTCTACTCACTTGGTGACATAATCTATGCAAACCATAATATAATTCTTCTTACGAGACATGGGGGAAAATGGTCCTACAAAATCAAGGGCCCATTTCTCAAAAGGTTCTATCATAACTTGGGCACATAAGGGAATTTCATCAACTGATGTGGGTCTTCCTATCCTCTGATAGTTATCGCAACTTCTCACATATTTGGCAGCATCCTTAAAAATGCTAGGCCAATAGTAACCTAAATGTAAAACCTTATATGTTGTACATTTATCAGGAAAATGTCCACCACATGGTCCATCGTGACAACTTCATAGGATATCTAGTATCTCATCTTCCTGGACACATCTATGAATGATCAAGTCTGGTCCAATATGAAAAAGTTCATGGCCAACCCAAGAGTAGTTAGCACTTTGTGTTATAATTCAACACTTTTCATGAGGTGACAAATGATCTGGTAATTTTCTAGTAGCCAAATAATTTTCCATGTCTGCAAACCATGGAGTGTTTATGGAGATGGAAAAGAGATGCTCATCTGGAAAACTATCATCAACAAGAATACTATCACCCTCATGATTAATGCGTGAGAGAAAATCAGCTACTCATTTCTCTTTTCCAGGTTGGTCAAGGACAGTGATATTGAACTCTTGTAATAATAGGAGCCACCTAGTTACTTAGCCATTGGTAATAGGTTTGTTCATGAGAAATCTAATGGCAGAGTGATCTGTATGTACAAATACCTCGTATCCTGTGATATAATGGTGAAACTTGTTGATGACATGGACAACTGCCAAGAATTTTTTTTCGGTGACTGTATAGTTTATCTTGGCATGGGACAAGTTCTTACTCAAAAAGTAAATAGCATAGGATTTTTGGTCTTGTTTTTTTCCTAATACTCCTCCTATTGTAGTATTAGAGGCATCAATGGATATATCAAATGGAGGGGCCCAATTGGGTCCCCTAAGAACTGGTGCCATAGATAATTTAGTTTTTAGAGTTTCAAATGCAGTTTGACAATGGTTAGTCCAAAGAAAATCAACATCTTTGGTAAGCAATCCAAAATTGGTGCAACAATCTTTGTAAAATTCTCAGTAAATTGTCGATAGTATCCGACATGTCCAAGAAAGCTTCTTACCTCTTTTTGAGTCTTTGGAGGTGGAAGTTTGATGATTATCTCAATCTTAGCAGGATCCACTTTGATCCCTTCAGATGAAACATGATGCCATAAGACTACTCCTTTAGTCAATAACATTTTACACTTTTCATGACTTAAGGATAGGTTCATTTCTTGACATCTAATAAGAACTTTCTTCAAATTGTCTAGGGCTTCTTCATAACTATTACCATATACTTTAAAATCGTCCATATACACTTCCACACAATCATGAATGAGGTCAACAAATATCTCTCATACTGCTCGTTGAAATGTGGCAGGAGCATTACACAAACCAAATGGTAAGACCCTATAGGCATATGTACCCCACGAACAAGTGAAAGTAGTCTTGTCCTGATCCTAAGGTGCTATGAGAATTTGGTTGTATCCACTATATCCATCCATGAAGGAAAAGTATCTCTTCCCTGACAAGGTATCCAAGACTTGGTCAATGAAGGGAAGAGGAAAATAATATTTGAGAGTGGCCTTATTAAGTTCCCGGAAGTCAACACAAATCCTCCATTTTCTGGTTACTTTCTTTAGAGCCACTACAAGCAGGGATACCCATTTACTGTCAGAGATTGGATAAATAAAACCGACATTCAATAATTTTTGTATTTCCTCCTTTGCTATATCCTTTAGTGTTGGATTCATCCTTCTACGAGGTTTCCTCACAAGTGTTACTTCTGCATGGGTATATATGTGATGAATGCATGTGTCGAGGTGTATACCCTTCATATTGGTATATTCCTAGGTGAATTCTCCTGATTGGTCCTTAAGGACATTCACTAATTATTCTTTTTGATTTGCATCTAGTTGGGAATTTATATGTAGGAATTTCCCAGGACTACTCATAAGGCATGGTATAAGATATGACAAATTCATCTATCTCAAAAATAAAATACGTTGAAGACAAATTTGATGGGTCCAATTGTTCTTGAAATTCTTCACCAAACATGTACTCAAATTGGGGAAAAGATTGTGGAAAATCAACACATGTGATTGCATAAATAAATTGATTTAGCACATTCTTTGTTGTTTGCTTATGAAGTGCCCAGGAATGATCACTAGGCAACACGAGTTCTTCCCAGTTCTCATTCTCATATGGACATTCAAGCCACCATAGATTCTCCATAACATGTTGAGCTGGTGGGTATATGGTAAGCTTTTGTATAGAAAGTCCATTAGAGATAGTCATTTCACCTTCTCTACAGCCAATAAATGCATTGGTTGTGGCCAACCAAGGTCTTCCCAAGATAACGAGATTCCCTTTAGTAGGATCCTTTGAATGAATGACAATAAATTCTACCGGATATTCCAATGATGCTAATGTGACTATGATATCAGCCAAGATTCCTTCAGGTATACCTTTTGTCTTATCTGCTAATTCCAAAATAGTTGGGGTAGGTCTAAGGAGGGGTTTCAACTGTAATTCTTCTAAGGTAGTATAAATCATAATATTAATGGCCGCCCCCAGGTCTATGAGAGTATTTCCAATGGGAACCTTATTAATGGTTATTGTTACTATGATATTCCCTAGGTTTTCATACTTTGTGACCCTAGGCTGCTCTGATATGTATTCAAACAATTCTCCTATCAAATGTATTGTTGGAGGATCTTTATGTTCCCTACCTGGTTTCTTGATACACAATTCCTTGATCACCTTACTGTAACTTGGAATGTCCTTTATGGCTTGTAATAGGGGAATTTTGACACAGATATTCTTCAATTCATTTAAAATGTCAAATTCCGATCGAATCGTTGGTTTCTCAATTGCTAATCTTTCTGGATAAGAAGGGGCTTTTGTAATATATGAAGATTCACTTTGGGGAAGATTTTGTTCCTGGTCTTTGGGAATAATAACATCTTCCCACTTAGTGTCATCCGTGGGTTAGTCGGGAGTTTCATCTTCTTCTTCTTCTTGGATGACTATTAAAGGCCTCTGTCTATCTAGAACTTTCCCCAACCTTAGTTGAATCTCATGTAATGGAACAAGAGAAATAACATATGTTGGGAAGGTTTGCAACTCAACATTGTGAAGAGGTTGAGTTGGTTTGTTATTCGAGTTAGGCACCGATTGTACTAGTAATAATGTTGGTCTTGGGGAGATTTTATTTTGAAATTGTTGGGGTTGTTGTGGAATAGGAGGTAAAGATGGGGGAACAAAACCCGACAAAAGTTGTTGGATGTTTGGTGGAAACTATGGGTAAGGATGAGTGGGCATAGGAACAGGTGGAACCTGAGTGTTTCCTTAGGTATGCCCTCCTCTCCATCCCTATAGCCAAGGGTGGTGTGAAGCATACTGTGGAGACCAATTTTGCCAATTTGGTGAGTTCCATTGTTGTGGTTGTTGATAATACGATAGAACTTGAGGTGGTATATCCTGGTATGTAGGTTGACTCCTAGGCTTCCATGTCCTCCTAGGTGCATAAGAAGATTCCCGAGGATCCCCACTTCTGTAAATGGCTAATAAACTGGGAAGTGATGGGCATTTTTTAGTTGGGTGATCTTCAGTACATAAGCCACAATCTGAAATGTTGTCTAATGGGAATTCCCTTGAGGAATGCTTCCTCCTGCACCTTGGACAAAATATGCACATTGCTGCATTCTCTTCCTCCTGTTTCTTCTTAATATTTAAGGTGTCCAAATGGGAACCTATTGTATATAGAATATTGGTTTTTAAGTTCTTCAATAGGTTCCCTATTTCTACTCTTGTAATACCACCATAACTAACTCCATTTAGGTTTCTAATATAAGGATCATGAACACTCTTTCCAGTTTTGGCCCTACTCCTCGAGTAATTTCTACACATTTCACAGATTTCAATGAATGGTTTATGGGAGATGTCACTTGATGCCATCAAGTTAAGTGTCTCTAGATATTCTTCCAAAAATCATTTAAGGAAAAGAGTCATGACTGAATCATCTGGAAGGTCATGGTATTTCGATTTTTGTGAGGTATAAGCAAACCGTTCCATGTAATCTTCGAGACTCTCATCCTCTAACTGTTGAATTTTAAAAATATCATTACGAGAATCCTTAGATTTGCAATAGTCTTTGTATTTCTTAAGAAATATAGCTTTCATATCTTCCCAAGACCTAATACTAGACTCTCCTAACCCCATGAACCATCTTAGTGCAGAATCCTTGAGAGTGGCAAGAAAAAATTATAATTTATGGGCATCTTGCAAGTAGTTATAGCTTCTACACAAGATGTCAAACTCAAACATGAAGGTATCTAGGTCCTCACTGCTCTTACCATAAAAGGTGGGTAGTGCAGAGAGTGGAATTTTCTTCATGTTGACATTTTGTGTGGTATCCAAAATTGGAAACCCAAAGGTGGTTTATGTTTGGTTTCCAACTTCTTCTCCCTCACCATGTCTCACATGGTTGTGATCCTCCTGATCATCCATACTGATCTGATTCCCAAGGAAATAATACTTGAATGGTTTTATCCTTGAAGATAACAAAGTGTCCCAAGGTTCTTTTTCAGGAAGGGTATTCCTTCGATAGGAAGATTTATCTACTATTTGGATGTCTGGGAATATACTCGAGCCTGTTAAAACTATTGGTTCCAAAGTTGTTGTTTCAACTTGGGATACAACTATATTGGCTAAAATTCCAAAGAGAGCATTCACTTGTTTAGGGTCAATGATATCTACAAGTTAGAGTCCCCTGATGGTGGTGAAAAGGCAAAGGTTGTGTTGGCTGGTTCTGATGAAGGTTCGAGTGGTCTTGCCTCCCGTCCCACTACTGTTGGTGTCTCAATTTTTTTCTCTATAGTTTCCCCAGTTTTGGTCTCTTCTGAGAATTGTTTATCTCTTTGGGTTGAGCTATCCCTTACTTTTCGGTATTGTTCTGCGAAGTTTATGGGTGGAGTGTTCCTTCCTCCAAAAAGGTTAGAAGGAACATTGATCGAAAGTTTTGGTTTGGTTTTGATATATCTACCCTTTAGGTCCCTAGGTTTGTTCATGAAAGCATTACAAAAAGAAAAACTACCATTGGGTTTGGAGGAACTTGCTATAACAGATGCACAATTTCTTACCTCTCATCTTAAAGTTCCCCCGCTACCAAACTAGTACTAATGCTCATAAATAATCTACTTCCTAACTATTTTCTACCATTAGACAAGTCCCCGGCAACGACGCCAAAAATGATGGGTAAATTATATGTACTAATTTCCCTCAATTAAATTGTCAACCAGGGTAAGTAAACTTAGAGTTGCGACACAGTATGAGTCAAGGCAGAAACAAAAGCTAACAGAAAGATTAACTAGCTAAGGAGATGGTTTACCCTAGGGATCAACACTCTTTTCAATTTACAATTCTACTTTAAAAGATGACTTTTAAAATCCATTTAAACAACATACTCTATGTTAAATATACAAAACAACCTTTAACTAATGATCTTTAAGCATTCTAGGACTACGAACTATTTAATCTAAGTAGCTTTAAACAATCTAGGACTATGAACTATTTAATCTAAGTAAGCAACTTTTTGAATCAACAAGCAATCTCTGAATAAGCGAACAATCTGTTAGAATTATCTTTACAAGTGAACTCTATTCTTAAAGCAAAAACTCACAATTACTTTTATCTTGTAGAGAATAAACCTTATCTTTACACCAATCTACCTAACTGAAAGCAAGAGTGTTGTGACAATATTCAAATGTGATGATTGTGTCGACGGTGGCGAATTACATCACGATGACATCTAATCACTAATGACAATTCAAGTGGAATCAACTCGATGCTAACTTCTATAGAGAAATGCAAAGTATGGATAAGGCAATCTATAGAAAGCTTTGCCATCATAAAAACAACATTAAATGTTCTTGTAATCCATGTGATCTATAAACATTGTGCATAAGAGATTCAAAAGCAATCACTTGCTCTATCACACTGACATTGGAAAATACTCTATACAGAATTGATAATTCATGCAAACCTACAAACTCATAATTGGTACTAATTAAAAATCATAACTCAAAATCATAACTAGGATATCTTTGCAAAACATAACTCGAAATTATAACTAGGATATCATTGAAAATCATAACTCAAAATCATCTTTTATCTTATCATGTTGATGCTAGAAACATGATTAACAAATTATGTAGACCTACAAAGAGTATTTGAAGATTACAACTTAATGAAATGGACACTGTCTAAATAACTACTTTGCAAAGTGATTTACAACTTATGAATCAGAGAAAAGAGACATTATAGCATAGTTAAATAGTTGATAAACAAACGAATTACAACATGCAAGAAAGATGTTAGGAATCTAAATATAAACAAGTAAACATGGACGTCCACACATGCTCTATGATACACACACAATCCATGAAGTGAGCTACAAGTTAGGAGAGATATACATAGTGATACAAATTAAAGAGGCAATTCGAAGTTAAAGAGATATACACAGTGATACGAATTAAACAAGAAATTCTAAATTAGCGAATTATGAAAGGCAAATACAAAGATGCAAAGATATACTGATATGCACAAGCTACCCAGACCACTGGTGGCCCCCCCAAAAGGTCCTAACACTACTTCAATGGAAAAACGCAGTCACATAATCAATATGACATTGGTATTAATCACCAAAACATAGTGTACAATGAAATTGAAGATAATGTCTGTGTGTATAAATAAAATCCATGTTTCTTTGTGGCATAGACAACATGTATTATAGAGTTTATACAGAGCTTGAGAGGTCAACCACTGGAAGGGTCGACACTCTCTAAAAACAAAAATTCATTAAATTCCATCAACATAAGCATCTTGTCCAACAACCTTGTGTGCTCAAAATAGCGGCCGCTGCAACTACCCAAGTCTGAATGCAATGAGTTCCATAGCTAGAGGGCGTGAGTGGGCACAAAACCCATGTTTCCAATTCACCCATCGAAGCTCGCTGATATGCTAGCCGCCAACTCCACTGTGCTCCGAGTGCCGGAAACAAGCAACGTTAGGACATTGTAGTCACACAATTGAAGATGAATTAGCATAAAATAATTACAAAACGATGATTACACATACCTCATGTTGTTCCATAGCGAATTGATGCAAAAAACTTGATAATGCCTTTAAAAAGACCTAAATAAGAGCATATAGTGAATCATTTTCATATGAAAAAGGGATTTGGTCATTGGAAAAACAATCAAAACACCAAATCAACAGAGATCTCTATCTAACTTGTATTTGTGAATCATATCTCTCTCTCGAGACCCATTCTCAAGGATGATTACAAGGAAACTCATCAAAACAACAATTTCTTGCAACATTTAAAAATAAAAATATTATGCCTATGGGACCCATGCACAATTGCCTGACACAATTTTGAAAATAGTCTTGAGACATGTCTGCTTCTTCAAACATATAAACAAAGATTTGAATTTTGGTAAAAACAAGACAAATTATACAACATCTAGAGATGAGACAAAACATGTGATCCTAACTGGATCCACAAAACAACACGATTGGTTATCAGTTCAAGTTCTATGAGTATTGGAAAAATCAAGGTCTGAGACTAAGGAAGTAAGAAACAAGGTTGATGTCATGAAAGGACCCATGCCATTCTGACTAGTGTCCATGYCTGCATTAACATYATACTCTTAATGTCAACATGGGAAAAGCCAAAATCAAAAGAAAGAGATTTGAAAGAAAAATGAGAAGGAACAAAATGTATGTATAAAAAAAAAACTCAAGAAACTATTCATCAAAGTGCTTAGTGAGAAAAGACAAAAGAAGAGAAGCAAATGCTAGATTTGGGGGGAGTTGAGGAGTCAGGGATACTTGGCCTTCCAGTTGATCCTGCTATTTGATCCATTCTCTTATTTATTCGTGCACTATGAAGGAATAAGGGTTCTTTGGTTGAGTTTGAGAGGAATTGATGCCCAAATTCCCATGTGAGTTTGGGAATGTGTGAGAGAGATAGAGGGCATTGTAACCTACACATTTGACAAGAAATAAAGAGATTGATTAAATCCAATCAAACGTTGGTTTTCCGATTTGGATTTCTAGGAAAAATATGGTGTCCATTATGCCTTTAATGCTTTGAATATTTCTTTGTTTATGGAACAATAAAAGTTGTTTGGTGTTTTATCTATATTAAAGATGTTGCATGTAGTCATACTTGTGGTTTGATGGTCAATCCCTAGCTATAGTTTTGATTGTTTCACTAAAAATTCCATTCTGCATTGACAATTGATGAATGCCAACAACTGTAGATTACACACTATCCATTTCACCCTAAGATCTAAGAACAATGGTTGAGATATTATGGTTGTTGCATTTTTAAAGTTAATTTGTATTCCTATCCCTCAATTTCTAGAAAAAAAATTGTGTCCATTGAGCAATTGACAAGCCTACATCATGTTAATCGATTTCTTGAGGCAATCTCTCTCCCCCTTGAGTACACATGTAGCTTGCATTCTATTAATTTCTTCCTTGAGGTTGTACATAGGCCATAGAGGCCATACACAACTTGGAGGATTGTCTTCCTCTTCCTAGAACTTGTGTAATTGGTGGTTGATTGATTGTTTACTTAGTGGGGAACCATTTGTTGAGTAAGGAATTGTCAAGTTGTGATAGCCAAGGAATTGTCAAGTAAAAAAAAAAGAATTTAATTTATTTCATTCCTCCTCTTCCCATTGCATTGGAGATAGTATGGTTCAAATATTTTGTCATGTTTGTGGATTGTCTTATTCCCATGTTCCATGAAACCATATTGTATCACATACGTAATTAGTGGCCATCCCATATGTTTGAAGCAATTCCCATTCCTTTTATGTTATACATAATTGGCATATTATATAGGTTTCCATGAACGATATTTAAGTTGAATGGGAGTTGAATATAAACATATAGGAGCATTGCCTTGTATTGAAAACTTGAGTTGAATCATGAGTTCATACAACTAAAAAGAGAAAGGGAAGGTTCATTGAGATGAGCTTGTTTGCATCCAAACATTGCATAACAGAGCTACTCAAGTACAAGAACTCAAAATAATTAAATGTTATCATTGACATCTCATCCTTGAACATACCTACAAGAATTGAAAAAGACTGAAATTTTCCTAGGGATCCATGTTGGTGAAACATACATGCTATGATCTTACCATTTACAGATCATATGGTATCAGAGACTAAGTTCAAATATACTAGAGACATGCATGGTAAATGCCCACAATGATTACCCACATATAAGAATTGGATAAGAATTGCTACCATACCCACATATAAGAAGAGGACCAACAATAATAGGGGTCAACAATAATAACATAATGGGGAAGATCCATAAGTTAGGTTTAGTCAACTAGAGTAGAGCATAGTTGTACTGACAAATATGGTAATACAACTACTGGTAACAGAGAGTAAGGAAGAAACCTAGACAAAGAGTGAGCATGGAGAACATAGGGCTAGCATAGAAGATACAAAGAAAAAGGAGAGGGAACCAAAGTCAGAGCTCAAGACAAAGATAAACACGGGAGAATGAAACCATAGCAAATTGCAGGTATATTTCCATGTAGAGGCAAGTGTGGACATGAAACCATATGTAGTAGAAGTCGATGCCATCAAACAAAATTAGTGGCTACAATAGTTGGAGGTGTACTTTAGCATGCATGAAGTCATTGAGAAACAAAGGATTACATTTGCTTGGTTGAAGCTTGAAGGACATGCTTTGGAATGGTGGGAGAGTGATGCAATGGGAAGAGAACTGGAAAAAATTCCACCATTAACTCATTAGGAAGTGTTCAAGGACACGATCAAAACCTAGTTCTACCCAATTGGAAATGAGAATAATCGACATATTACATGGAATTACTTCAGGCAAGGGCATGGGAAATTAATGTAAGAATTCACAACAAAGTTCAAGAAGGGAGATATTCAGCTAAGTGTCTCTCTCAAAATCAAATATATGTTGATCAATTACTTGGGATCATTTATTCCTCAAATTTGACAATAATTGATGTTATTCAAGCATAAGACAATTGATGAAGCAAGTGTTTGAGCATAGTACCTTGAAGGAGACATTTGGAAGCAAAAATTTAGCATGCAAAAGAAAAAAGAACCACAAGAATAATAGAGAAAAGGGAAGAACAAGAAGAAGTGGAATTAGAAGAAGATAATGGAATCAACACAAGAAGCAACACCTTCCATCAAGAAATGCAAGGCTTGCAAGAAAAAGGGACATACCGAGGAAGACTGTTAGAAATTACACCCCCAAGCATTTCCATAAGAGGAGGAAGAAGAAATATTTGATAGTATTAGATGCCAAAGAGAGGGTGGATAATACCTCAGACCTAGAAGGAAAAGTCAATTTCACTACCCTTCGAAAGGAGGTAGCGCAGTCACAAGGAAGAGAAGGAGATGACAAAAATGTTTTGCATCAAGATACACATTAAATGGAGCAAGGTAGTTTGTTTGTTTGATCTTGGTTTGCAATCCAATATGATCTCTATAGTTAGTTCATAAGCTTAGCCTAGAAACTCATGACCATCCACATCCATACCCCCTAGATTGGGTAAGAAAAGATGTAGAATTGAGAATGGGAAAATAATGTAGATTTAAGTTTTTCCTTAACCAAAACTTTGAGGATGAAGTGGTAGCAAACACAATTCCTTTGGACATGTGTGAAATCATCTTGGGAAGCCCATACTTGTACGTGAGAGATTCCATCTTTAGGAGGAGAGAAAACCAATATAGGCTTATCAAGGATGGGAAGGAATTTTCAATGAATGCTCATAGAGAAAAGGCCAAACTTTCTTTGATTAGTGCTCATCAAGAAAGGAGAGTTACTAGAAGTACAAATAAGTTTGTCTTGTTGTTTTTTTGAGAAGGAAAGTAAAACAGAGAAGGCGTTGAAGTGGAGATGAAGGAATCATTGGAAGGATGTAGTGGTAAGTAGTGTTGGGAACAACAAAAACTTATTTAATCCTACAAGGAGGTGTTCCAAGAACCTAAGGGGCTGCCACCCAAGCGAGAGGTTGAACATGAGATTTAGTTGTTGCCATAATTGTCACTACCAAACATTGGGTTGTATAGGTAGTCCATTCTAGAACCATATGAAATAAAGAAGGATTTGTAGTGGTTTTTGGAGTAGGGAATCATTAGGCCTAGTATGTCTCCGCGTGGTTTATCCATCATCATGAATCCAAAGAAGGATGGAAGTTGGAGAATGTGCATTGATTACCATGCCCTAAACAAAATCACAATAAAGAATAGATATATTTTGCCAATGATTAATGAATTGTTGGTGTTAATCCCTAGAAAAAGCCCCATGTTAAGTATATAACCCCTTATTAAGCCCTAGATATTGAATTATTACATTTCCAGTGTTATATTTGTATGTAGGCTAGAACCCTTCATTGTACCCTTTCATTATAATTGTACACTTTATCTCCTATATATATACACCAAGGAGACCTAGTCTTAGAAGCATCTCATATCGTCTTCTGAATTGGATATATTGTAAAAGGAGGTTTCCCCCTCAAAGTGGACTATATTCATTGACTTTTTGTCATTTTTAAGGCATTGGATCATAACATTTGGTTTTAGAGCATCGATCCTAGGGTTTTGCTGCTTCAAGTAAGTCATCTTGTAATTTTCGCTATAAATTTTTTTATGTGATTTTTTAGACAACGAAATTTAGAGGTTACTTAGGAGACATATCAAAGTACCTTTGAGAAAATTTTTAGGTTTTGGGTCATTATACTTTTTGAGATATAGCGTATGGAAAATATGGTTTTTGATTCATCCATAATTCAGTTTTAAACGAGTTATCTTGGGATTTTCGCTATAATGTTTTTTTTTTGGAGGTTTCAGATAGTGAAATTTTGTGGAGACTGAGGAGACAAGCCATAGTACATGTGGTAAAAATTTCAAGTTATGGTTTGCTGTACTTTCCGAGATAAAGCCCATGGAAGACAAGGTTTGTGACTAATTTTGAAATTCGTTATCTTGTCATTTTTGTTGTAATTTTTTTTTTTAATAAAGTTTCAGACTCATGAGTTGACACACTGAAGTACACGTGGAAAATATTTTAGATATTGAATCATTATATTTTGTGATATATTTCATATGGAAGTTACGTTTTTGCGCAAGTTATTTTCTAGTGATTTTAAGAGATTTTTCCATGGCTAGCAAGCTCATTTTTTATATTTTTTTAGAGACATGTTCTGACATATTTAAATATCATAGGGTATGTTGTTAAGTAGGTAATACTGTGGTTGGGGAAGAAAAAATGCAATAAATACACATTGTTTCACATGGTTACTAGAAACACATTGCTAGAATTGTTTTTGGACAAAAACTATGTGTGAGGTTTTGAACGTCCAACATTTCGAGTGGTGATTCGGATTATTTTCGGAACAAAATGAAAGTAGAGATATTACAATGAAATACACATAAATATTGTTAGAAACAAATAAATACAACAATAGATGATTTCTATTAATGAAATAAATGTACAGAGAGTGTAAGAATACAGAGTGCAAGACTCACTAGAATGGTGGCAGCTTTATCTCTAAGAAGAAATGTGACGGATACACTCATTTGCAAGAAGATGAGTACAATGAGGCTCTGAAAGAATTTTTATAATAAACATGAATTTCAAAACCTTAGACATCCAAAAACCTAACCCTAGGAGATGAAGCGCCAAAATTCATGTGGGCCCTGTTGGGGTAAGTTAGTACATCAACTTCCCGGGGTCATAACTTTCGCATGCGATCTCCGTTTTAGGCAACTGATAGCTAGTTGGAAATGTATTTTTGAGAACTATGCATTATGCCATAAAAATATAACTCTGTCTATAGTTTGACTGTGGAAATCCAAGAAAACAATGTTTAGGGCCCCAAAATGTCCCTGGAAGTACAGAAGGATGTACGGATAGGAAAACTTCCAAAATAAGTCAGTTGGAATAGGTGGGCGGCCACCATTATCCACCTGGATGCTGTGTAGGGCTTCAAGACAGCCCCGAAAGTGTAGAACCCACTATTACAAATAAATGTTCCCATTATAGAGAAACACATTGAAGTAAAAACTGTCAAGATGATCCAGTTGGAATTTGGAACAAGTGGGTGGCCACCAATATCCACCTGAATCAAGTGGACACTCTACCCATCATCAACTTCTTATGTCCCTGATGATGGGTGGAGTATCCACTTGAAATGTTGGATGTTTCAAAACCTCACACACAATTTTTATCCACAATCACTCTAGAAACCTACATACTTAGAAACACATTGTTTCACCTATTGGAAACCCATGCAACCCTTCTTGGTACCCCTTTGAGTAGTACGACATTTGATGGTACCTATAGATGGAATCTCACTTCCACGTACCTTTAGATATCTAGGAATTTTCCTAGGTGTTCCTGAAACCAACCTTAGATAAGTTATTCAACCATCTTGTTGCTATAGTACACTGAGAACAATACTCGGGAAGACCACTCCCTAGTACCTAGGTAGTTAGGTAGTATTTGTAAGGGCATAGTTGAGCCTCCTTAGTTAGTTCCCTGAGATATTGAGCTGAGTACAATTGTTGGACCCAACACATATAACATAGAGATATATAACCTGACACTCCCTTGTCCTTAGGACCCAATAACGTTTTTCCATGGCTCCAAAGAAAAATACAAAAAACGCTTCACCAAAATAATCCTCTAAAAAGATCCTCCATGACTCATGAAGAAAACGAGGATATACAAAACTAGTTATCCAAAATGGACAGTAAAATCAATCAATTGGATGATAGGTTAATGAAAAAGGTCTATTTGATGACTACTCAAACAAAAATAGAAAGGAAGATGGGAGAAAATATGGAACATATAGAAAATAAGATGGGTGAAAATATGGAAAAGATGGAAAAGAAGATGGAAAAATTGATGGATAAAAATATCGTGGAATTGCAAAATTCCATTTTATAAACCTTATATGTGAGGCTTCCTAGAAGTGACATTATGACCGAAGTGACTCATGAAAATAATGGTAGTACTCATATTGAACAACTTGTCGGTAATAAGCAGTTTTCAAGTGGATTTAACTCTAGTAGCGGAGTTATTTATGGCGGGGGTCCTAAATTAAACTTTCCTGAGATTGAATTAAGAAGTTTGATGGAACATAAGTCTTTACATGGGTGAACCAAATAGAGCAATATTTTGAACTACATAATATTATGGATGATAAGCAAAGGATTCACATAGAAACTTTGACCTTTGAGATAAAACCATATCAATTGTATCGATGGGTAATTAAAAAGAATCCCCCTTGTTATCAATATACTTGGGGTTTATTTACAAGAGACTTAGAAGCACAATATGTGAAAGTTTGGGAACAAAACTACTTTAGTCAATCGACAAGAATCAAGCACTTAGGTGATATTGAAGATTGTAATTCAAAATTTCAGGTACTCGCCACAAGGGTGGATGACATAAGTGAGGAACATTTATTGGAAGCTTACATGGGTGGATTAAAAGAAGACAAATAACATGAACTTTTACTAAAACATCCTAGAAATATTATAGAAGCTATGCAACGTGCTCATCATATTCAAGTTAAGAATAAGGATACACACATATCTACCATTGGAGCGTATGCATGAAGCAGAGATTGTTTTGGGGTTCATAAGACAACCTTGCCTCAATCAACAAGGTTGACACCTCAAAAAATGGATGAAATAAGAGCAAAGGGACCATGTTTCAATTGTGACAACAAGTATAGTAAGGGGCATAAATGTAGTGAGAATAAATTATTCTACATAGACAATGAAGAGGAATAAGATCAAGAATTGAAACCATCACAAGAGCTAGATCTAGAAGAGAATACTCCAACGATATATTGTCATGCATTGGTTGACATCAATACTCCACAAACCCTCGAGATACAAGGATACAAAAAAAAGAAAAAGTAACGGTGTTGATTGATTCTAGTAGCACCCATAACTTCATCAATTACAAATTAGCAAAAGATCTCAATTGCTATGTATTTCCATCAATATAGTTCCAAGTAATGATTGCATATGGAGGTGCCATAAATTGTTCTGGGAAGTGCCATAGTATTAACCTCAATATGGGGAATTATTTTTTGGATATTTCCATGATTTCCATCCAAATGGGTGGTGTTGATGTTGTATTAGGGGTCCAATGGTTACAATCATTGGGAATAGTGGCTCTTAATTTTCAAAATCTTTTCATGAGATTTTCCTCAGAAGGCAAGGAAATTGAGCTTAGCGGTATCCAAGGCAAAATATTCTAAGGTGATAAGCTCTAATAGCATGACAAAATTACTCAAAAAGGGACACCATGGTGTAGTTGCACAATTATGCTCATAAGATGTTCAAACATCTATATCCTCTGCTCCAATGGATCTCCAAATAGATACCAACAACTATTCCAAGGAATTTGGAGAGATGCCTAAGGGTCTTCCACCTGTTTGAGATCACGACCATGTTATTCATTTTCAACTAAGAAGTGTACCACCTAACATTAGGCCTCACAGGTACACATGCATAGAAGAGTGAGATTGAACATATGATCCAAGAAATGTTAGAGTCTGACATCATTCAACCTAGCCAAATTTCTTTCTCTTTACCAATAGTGATGGTTACGCAAAATGATGGTTCACGACGTATGTGTCCAGACTATAGACAACTCAAAAAAATGATATTCAAAGATAAGTTTCCTATTCATGTCATTGATGAATTATTAGATGAATTGGATGGAGTAATTTTCTTTACTAAGTTGGATCTTCATTCAGGATATCGTCAAATTAAAATGAGGCAAGAAGACATTCCCAAAACAACCTTTAAAACACATGAAGGTCATTATGAGTTTTTGGTTATGCCATTTGGACTTACTAATGCACCTTTAACATTTCAAAGCTTGATGAATTCTATTTTCAAACCCTTCCTTAGAAAATTTGTGTTAGCATTTTTTGATGACATGCTAATCTACAAAAAATCTTGGGAAGAGCATGTACAACATGTTGACAAAGTATTACAACTTTTGGAAGAGCAACGACTTTATGCAAATCCTTCCAAGTGTGTCTTTGGGGTTCAAGAAGTAGAATATTTAGGTTATATTGTATCTCATGAAGGTGTAAAATTGGACCCTAACAAAATTATGACTATGAGGGAATGGCCAATTCCCAAAACCTTGAAGAAAATTATAGGATTCTTAGGATTGACGGGCTATTATCGCAAGTTTGTCAAGAACCGTGGTCAAACAATGACACCTTTAATAACATTATTAAATAAGGAATCATTTTATTGGACTCAAGAAGCAACCAAAGTCTTTGGAAAACTTAAGGAGGCTATGTGTACAACTCCTGTCCTAGCCACACCCATCTTCACAAAAACAATTATTGTAGAGTACGATGCCTCGGGCCATGGCATTGATGCAGTTTTAATGCAAGAAGGAAATCCCCTTGCCTTTAAAAGAAACCACCTTAAAGGAAAAAACTTACTCAAATCCATTTATGAAAAATAAATGTTGGCCATACTATGTGTAGTTAAGAAATGACATCCTTACCTACTTGGAAGACACTTCAAAGAAAAAACAGATCATGATAGTTCAAAGTACTTCTTGGAGCAATAATTATCTTCAAAAGCGAAACAAAAATCGGTTACAAAGATGCTAGTTTATGACTTTGAAATTATATACAAGAAATCAAAATATAATATTGTGGTAGATGTACTTTCAAGGAAAGAAGAAGAAAGAGAGTGTTCACTATGTGCTATTTCTATTCTGCAATCTAATTGGGTGGAAGAAGTAAGGATAAAATGGAAGCAAGATTAAGAGGTATGTAAGATTATTCAACATCTACAAGAGGGCCCTAGTGTATTATATAAATTTATGTGGAAGAATGATTTTCTATGGTATCATGATCGCTTATATTTATGTAAGAATTCCCAACTCAATCAGAAGGTCGTTCATGAATTACACACTTCTCCCATAGGAGGAAATGTTGGGTTCTTAAAAACTTACCGTGGGATCAAAAATGATTTTTTCTAGGAAGGTTTTAAAACCGATGTTCAAAAGTTCGTGTTTGAATGTGTGGTCTGCCAACATAATAAGGGAGATACAATCAAGATTACAGGTCTCCTACAACTATTAGCTATACCAAATCAACATTAGGAAGAAGTTTCAATGGATTTTATGGCAGGTTTACCTAAATATGAAGAAAACATTGTCATCATGGTAGTAGTGGATCGACTGACAAAGTATGCCCATTTTTTCTCTCTTTCTCATCCTTTTAATGCAAGTACATAACCCACAACATTCATGGAAACAATTCAAAAGCTACTTAAGTCCCTAAGATTATTGTAAGTGACAAAGATCCAATTTTCACTAGAAATGTTTAGACTAACTTATTTTCTTGTTTGGGAACTCAATTGGCTCACATCTCATCTTACCATCCTCAATCAGATGTGAAAACTAAGATTGTGAATAAATGTCTAGAGGGATATCTTTGTTGATTTTTATCTGATAAACAAAGACAATGGGTCAAGTGGTTTTCCTTCGCAGAATGGTGGTGCAACACATCCTTCCATACTTAATAAAAAACGTCCCCATTTCTGGCACTTTATGGATATCATACTCCATCCATCATATCTCCCTTGAAAGGGGCTACAAAGGTTCAGATAGTGGAAGACAACATAGGGCACCAACAACAGGTTCTCAAACTATTGAAAGACAACTTGGTTATGGCACAAAATAGGATGAAACAACAAGCAGATCAACATCATAGTGAAAGGGAATTTGAAGTGGGGTATTAGGTATTTTTGAGGCTACAACCATATAAACAGATGTCCCTCAAGCAAAAAAATAAGGACAATAAATTAGCACCCAAATATGATGGCCCCGATAAGGTGTTGCAAATGATTGGAAGTACAACATACAAATTGGAGTTGCCTCCATCTTCACATGTACATCCAACCTTCCATGTTTCTTATTTAAACAAGGTAATTAGTGACAATATCCTTGATCCAAACTATTTTGCCAAAGATTAATGAAGAAGGAAATATCATACCAGAACCATAAACAATCCTTGAAACAAGGTTTAAGTGGCTGTGAAATCGAGCAATTACTAAATACCTCGTCAAATGGAAGAACCTACCAATGGAAGAGGTCACATGGGAAGATGAGTTCTTCATGTAGAAACAACCATAGTTAGTCAAGTGTTGAAGACAACACATGTTTAAAGAGGAGGGACATTTTAAGCTCTAGACAAAGCCCCATTTTAAGTATATAACCCCTTATTAAGCCCTAGATATTGAATTATTACATTTCTAGTGTTTTATTTGTATGTAGGCTAGAATTTTTCATTGTACCCTTTCATTATAATTGTACCATATATATATATATATATATATATATATATATATATATATATAGTCTTAGGAGCATTTCATCTTGTCTTCTGAATTGGATATATTGTAAAAGGAGGTTTCCCCCTCGAAGTGAACTATATTCATGGAATTGTTTTTATCATTTTTAAGGTGTTGGATCATAACATTTGGATTAGTGGAAACAAGCCAAGTTCTTCACCAAGATGGACCTCAAATTAGGTTACCATTAAGTAAGCATCAAATGAGAAGACACGTGGAAGATAATATTCAAGACAAGGCAAGGCTTGTACAAGTGGTTAGTGATGCCATTCAATTTATCTAATGCACTTGCAACTTCATGAGTGTGGTTTTTTTATTAGTAAATCAAAAGATGTAGAGAAAAATAATAGATTTTAAAGAGATTTATTGCATAAATGACAAATTGCAACTACCATAGCCAAATAAAGAACCAAAATACCACAAAATGTTATACCTTTATTTACGAGAGCAATGTTCACTTTCCTCTTCAAGGGAGAAATATATGTTTGAGCACAAACCCAATTAAAATATACTTCAAAAGATATCTCATTACATTGCTTCTACTCATTTATATAGTTCTATCTACCTACAAGGAACATTCTAAAGAAGGAACTTTCTAGTAGGCGGAACCTGCTGGTAAGCCTTCTTACAATTATTGATCTCACACTACTATATGGGCCTTCTTTATTATATATGGCCTCCATACATATAAACCTTTTTTTTCGAGGAAATGTACTTGTGGAAAATCCTCTTAATACTACCCCATGTTCCATGGATGGTAAGCGGGGTTGTTGGAAATATTGTCATTGATGTCAACAATCGATAAGATGATCTGTTGTTAAATGATAGATGAGATTGTCATTGATGTCAACAGTATATCAGTCAACAGAAGATGTCATACATTATGCAAAGAAGGAAAAGTGCAATCTCAGGAGGAGGAGAAAATAGAACGAGTGAGCAATATGAAGACCAAAGCTCAGAAGGAAGAGCTCATTGCACAATATATCAGGTTGCAAAAGAAATTCGTGATTATTGTTGATCACGATAGGATAAAAAATCCTATAATAAAATCTCAAGAGGATAAGCCTAGGAGTTAGTTAACACTCTAAAGAAGCGAAATGATCTGATCCGTTGGATCAAGAGGACATGTGGCAAGTGATTGTAATTTCGCTGACTCGCAGATTAGGAAAGTCAAAGACAATGTTGCATGAACTCACAAAACACGAAATTGCGATATGATCTAGACCATTGGAACATGGAGGGTCATGGACCGTCGATCCAACGTAAGCGGATATCAGGAAATCGAATATCAGGAAATCAAGAGTTAGAAGAAGGGAGGTGATCTAACCTTTTAAATACCGAAACACGAAATCACGATAAGATAAGGACCATCGATCAGGAGGAGCGACGTGAGTCGTAGGATCTGACGAGAGTGGCATACCAGATTTCGGGAATTCAGAGATTGCGAGGTGAGAGAATGGAGCATGCTTCTTGAAATACCAAAACGCGAATTTGCGATCCAATCTAGACCATTGGATCGAGAGAGAATCTTGGTCATTGAAACCGGAAGGCACGTGGCGAAGGGTTATCATTTCGCTGACTGGAAAGTCAAAGGTTAGAAGAGTTTAACCCTCCAAATTGTGAAATGCGAAATCATGATAGAATTGTGGGTCATCGGATCTTGAAAGAGTTGGAGGGCCGTTGGATTTGAACCAACGCAAAACGACACATTAGACCACGTCATCAAGACACGTTGACAGACCACGTCAGCTAAGGACACGTGGCACAATAAGACACTGACAAGTGTCAAGTTGATACAACATTTCAGGCACATGAAAATCACGAATATGTGTGACACGTGGAAACCGATAGGATTGTGACATGTCATCAAGTGACGTAAGTGTTTACGTCACCCCCGGGAGTCTCACTTCGGATTTTTGCATTGTAAGAAAAAACTCTACAGTCCAGAAGTCTCGAATGCCGAAACTCCAAAAGGGACTATTGGAGGTCATGAAGATTCGAAGGCAAAAACAACGAAATCCCGACAACCACACATATCAACGCCTGATTAAGACACAACCGTTCGATTAAGGAAAGCAGGGATCAGATTAAGGTTTAAGGTGGACCATTGATCTCTTCCATGAAAGAGACGTGAACTGTCTGATCATATCAGCGATATCACAACCGAGAGTTTTGTAAGGAGAAATGTCTCAAAGACTCGATGGCCAAAGTGCCGAAACCCCAACAACCATCCATCTCATCGTGTGATCAAGTCACAACTGTCCATCTCGATAGAAGATTGAATTATGACCGTTGGATCATGAAGAGATCTGAACCGTTGACTCGAGAAGGGCATATGTCACACCACGTCAGCAAGGGAAAACTGTCGAAATCCTGTAAGTCATCTATCTTGATACATGATTAAATCATAGCCATTGGATTCAACAGTAAAAGGATGAGTGTAAGGTTAAAGATGATCGTTGATCTATCTCCGCAATTCTAAATGTGAGCCATCCAATTGTACCAATGATATCATTTCAGGAGATTTGACATGTTGTGAGTCACAAAGACTCGATGGGAAAAATGTCGAAAATCCGTCAGTTGTTCATCCCATTAGAGAACGAATCGTGACCATTGATTTAATAAAGTGTTCATGCGCTCGTCTCGTCTAACGTGAGGTCACCGTTGTTGGTCATATGGTCTAGAGATTTGAAAGGGCAGAGTGTAATGCATTGACGAAATTGTTGAGCCTATAGTTCTAAACGCACGGTCATATGTGATGGTTTGAAGGAAGTGCCTTCACAGAATCTGGTCTCTGTAAATATAACATAGATTAGGCATCGAGTATAAAGGATTAAATTGATCCATGACTGTGATCAATTTATGACAAAAATGAACCGATACAAAGTCATGATTAAAAGAGAATAAATCATGAAAATATGAATAAAGAATAAAAAGAAAAATGATATTAATTAAAGTTTAGATTACCATTTTAAATGAAAAGGTACAATGGTTCAAATAAAGGGACACGTTGTTTTAAATTTCACACCAGTTTGAAGATTATATAAATGAGAAAAAGTGGTGAGAAGAAAGTGTCTCTGCAATCTAGAATAGAAGATAAAAAGTTGAAGCAGATTTCAAGAAGACATCAGAGGAAAGAAAATGTGAATAATAGAGAGAAGATAAAATGCAGTTCAGAACATAAGTTAAATAAGTTGAAGCAGATTCCAAGAAGATATCAGAGGAAAGAAAATGTGAATTATAGAGAAGATGAAATACGACGATGAGAGTTTTATGGTATACCTTTGATCATAAGATAGTTGGTTCTATAATGTATCACTACTACTGGAGTTGAATACTCTAGTTTGATAGACTGGGTTCTATCAACAAGCTGGGACTTATAGCAAGTTGGGTCTTGCACCAAGCTGGGTCTTGGTAGAGAGTTGGTGCTCTCCGAGGGGTTGGTTCTCCTTATTTCAATTGGTGCTGAAAACTTTAGTTGGTGCTAAAAAGAAAATCCTCTCTCACATATATTCATATTACTATGTTCATATTTATTATACAAAAGCTTATACAAACATCTGGTGTCTTTGTGTTCATTGTAATTATGATGTGATTGTTCTTAATCTGTTCAAATATGTTTTAAGTGGTAATTTGAAAAGAAATAGTTAAAATAGTTCACACACTAATTCACCCCCCCCCCCGCTCTTAGTGTGGGCCGTGTGTTCTTCAATTGGTATCAGAGCGAGGTTCCTTCAAACACAATTTAAAACACTGGAAGGCAGATCCTGAAGAAATGGGTGGACACATGGCTCTCTTCGCAATTGAAGCTCCTTTATTTGATGGAACAAATTATTCCTCACGAAGAGAAAATATGAAACAGTTTTTGAAGTCAAAAGAATTTGAGGTTTGGAATTCTGTAGTAAGCAAGTCCTGGGACTTAACTAAATGAAAGAATATATCCAAAATTACAGTCCAAAGAAGAGCAAGGAAGAACAATGAAGTAGCATTTAAGATTCTTCTCAATGGATTATCAGATACAGTCAAGGAAAGCATAGGACTATGCACATCTGTCAAGGACTTATGGCTGAAATTAGAAAATAGGTATCAAATAAAAAATGAAGACACATAAGACATTCCTATCAAGGATGAAAATGAAGACTCAACCATCAATAAAAGTAAGGACTCTCCACAATATTTCGACTACAATAGCAGTGATATTAAATCCTCCTCTACAAGCAAAGAAGAAGACTCATATACTATAACAGAATGTTTTGTTAGCATTTATCCCATGGAAGAAGAAGAAGAAAAACTATCAAAGGCCAAAGAAAAGGTTTATTGGAGTCTCTATGAATACCTCTATCACCATAATGAATCAAACTATAGCTATCTTCATGACTACACTAAAGAATATCTTAAAAAAAATCAAAAGCATGTCTTGGAAATAAGACAAATGCTCAAGGACAGTAAAAAGATAATATGTGAGCAGGATAATCAGTTAGAAGAGAAAGAAAAGGAGATCGAGAAACTGAAAAATGAAATCAGTCAAGCAAAAGAAGAAAAGAAGGAAGATGATGTCTCAAGAAAAAACATTGCAAATCTAAAGGAGCTAAGGGAAAACTATGTCAATCTTAAAATCCAACTTGAAGCAGCCAAAAGGAGAGAAGAGGAAGTAAGGAACCAGTTGGACAGAAAGGAAGAATCCTGTCATGAGTTGGAAGCAGAAGTTGTGAATCTTAGAAAGAAGGTTGAGAAGTCAGACACCCAAAACAAGTTCTTGAACAACTCCATGACCCTGGATGAAATCTTGGATAGTCAGAGATCACCATATGACAAATATGGCCTTGGATACAATAAGGGAGAGATCAATACTCCTAAGAAATCTGATGCAGGTACTTCATTTATAAAAGGTGAAAACAAGTCTGACATAAGTCCTTCATTTGCAAAAGACGAAGACAGGTCTGACAAAGCTCCTTCATATGCAAAAAGTAAAAGGAGGTATGACTCAGTTTCTACACATTCAAGAAATAAAAGAAACACTACAAAATTTAGAAGATCTGATCATGGAAGACATCCAGAAGCTATTCATAGTCCTCAAAGCAAGTTCAGAAGGGAGACACCTTCATGGATGAATCAAAGAAGGTACGAGAGTGTATTTAAAGGTTATTGTTTTTCTTGTAATGAATATGGTCATAAAGCCTTGGACTGTAGGCATCATGGAAGAAAACAAATTGGTAGGTTCAACAACAATATAAGATGTTGGAACTACAATCATGTTGGACATATTGTTGCACATTGTTACACTATGAGATGCTATAGTTGTGGTGAATATGGTCACAAAGCCTATAACTGTTGGAACTCAAGAAAACAGTTAATAAGAAATTCTTCACACAATATGACAACAAGAGTAAATAAGAAGATATGGAAGATAAAATCCCAAGTACCAAATAATAAAGATGAGGAAAATATTGCTCCTAAAATTGATGAAGTTAATAATAGGAGTTTGGGGGATAAAACTTCTAATAAGGAATATTCTCAAAACAAGGATAAAGAATCTTCTAGTGCACACAATGACGACGTTGATGATGAATCTTCAATCCTAGAACAACAAAAAGAAGTTATAGATAAACCCATTGTGTACAAAATCTTAAGGTCATTACCTAGAATATAAACCCATTGAGATATGATGCAAAGATTTATTCAATTAAAGATAGATCCGATCTAAATACACTCACAATTTATCAGCTCCATGGAATCTTTACAGCATATGAAATGAGAACAGGGCATGATAAATCAATAAAAGATGAAATAACTTTCAAAGCATCTGACACATAGATAAATCAAGAGAAAAAACCTCAATCCAACCATCATGAAGAATCTGATGTGGAAGAAGCCAATTTCATTATAAAACTTCAGAAAGGATCAGGGAAGTACAAAGGCAAACCTCGTTACAAATGTTTTAACTGTGGAAAAGTTGGTCATTTTTGCATCCAAGTGTCCCTATCTCAATGAGGACCCTGAAGATGAAGCTAATTATCCGATGGATATTCCATCAATTAGTATTGATATCGGAGGGAAGTTGTAAGCACATCAGTATTCATATTGAACAGAGGCCAGCTCAGGATTAACAATAGTAAAACTCCTTGTGAACCATGTTTGGGAGAGCTCATTCTGTAAAATACTTCAAAGTCTTTGGAATTAAGGGTTATATAAAAAAGATTGAGAAGAATCTTAGAAATTTGATGCCAGATTTGATGAAGGTATTCTTCTTAGATATGCTACTACCAAGAAAGCATACAAGTTCTACAATCTTAGGATACATAAGATTGTTGAGAGTACAAATGTAAAGGTGGATGATATAAAAACAATTGTTAGAGATCGATGAGAATCGATGAACAAAACCAAGGGTTTTTTGAAAAAAGGATGAGCTACAATTGTGCAGTGTTCTAGTATCCACAACAACAATATTCTGATGTACAAAATGAGGTACATGACATCCTGTAGAAAAAAAAACAAGAGGAGAAACCCTGTTAGAAAATGATACCCTTTATAGAAATAAAGGGGGAGAACAGTCAGTAAAAACTCAAGTGAAGTTTTGGTCAGTAAAAAAGAAAGTAATTAGATTAAATCTTGAAAATACTCGATCACTACAAAAATTTGTATCAAGAAAGACTACTCATTTGAAAAAAATAAAAAATAAAAATCCCAATCAACTAAGATAAGAAGTTAGTAAATCAACAGGGGAAGAAACCCTATCAAGAAGATCTACCTTTTCAAAAACAAAGGTCGAGAATAGTCAGAAAGAGAGAAAGCATATTGACAGGAGAAGTCATTCAACTATGATTGGCAGAACATGTCTGTAGGAATATTTACCCGAGGTCAGTCTAGTCAGTAACATACAGAGCTTACCACAGGTGGAAGATATTTTTGCAAAAACCTTTAAAACAAATATGTATTGAATATCTCAGGGGGAGATAGCAATCAACGACAAAAGGATTCATTCTGTTATAACAGAAAAAGATTGATTGCAGAAGGAGTTACCAGTGGTCAGAGAAGTACTTATACAGATAGATCATAGGAGAAGAAACCCTTTGCCATTGATGTCAAAGGGGGAGAGAAACTTCATATAAAGGAAAACTTCATAAAAGGAAAGCATCAACACAGGGGGAGTTTTTTATATGAAGTTAGTGTGTTGACCTCAATGACAAAGGGGGAGATTGTTGGAAATATTGTCATTGATGTCAACAATCATTGATGTCAATAGTCGATCAGATGATATGTTGTTAAATGACAGATGAGATTGTCATTGATGTCAACAGTATATCAGTCAGCAAAAGATGTCATACATTATGCAGAGAAGGAAAAGCGCAAGCTCAGGAGGAGGAGAAAACAGGACGAGCGAGCAGTATGAAGACCAAAGCTCAGAAGGAAGAGCGCATTGCACAATATATCAGGTTGCAAAAGAAATTCGTGATTATTGTTGATCATGATAGGATCAACAATCCTAAGATAAAATCTCAGGAGGATAAGCCCAAAAGTTAGTTAACACTCCAAAGAAGCTAAATGATCTAATCCGTTGGATCAAGAGGACATGTGGCAAGTGACTGTAATTTCGTTGACTCGTAGATCAGGAAAGTCAAAGACAGTGTTGCATGAACTCGCGAAATGCGAAATCGCGATATGATCTAGACCATTGGATCATGAGGGCCATGGATCGTCGATCCAATGTAAGCTGTTATCGAGAAATCAAGAGTCAGAAGAAGGGAGGTGCTCTAACCTTTGAAATACCGAAACACGAAATCACAATAGGATAAGGACTGTCAATCAGGAGGAGCGATGTGGGTCGTTGGATCTGACGAGAGTGGCATATTGGATTTCAGGAATTCAGAGATTGTGAGGTGAGAGAACAGAGAATGCTTCTTGAAATAATGAAACTCGAATTTGTGATCCCATCCAGACCATTGGATCGAGAGAGAATCCTGGCCGTTGAAACTCGAAGGCATGTGGTGAAGGGTTATCGTTTTGCTGACTGGAAAGTCAAAGGAAGGAAGAGCTTAACCCTCCAAATTGTGAAATGCGAAATCACGATAGAATCGTGGGTCCTCGGATCTTGAAAGAGTTGGAGGGCCGTTGGATTTGAACCAAGGCAAAACGTCACAGTAGACCATGTCATCAAGACACGTTGACAAACCACGTCAGCTAAGGACACATGGCACAATAAGACACTAACAAGTGTCAAGTTGATACAACATTTCAGGCACATGAAAATCATGAATATGTATGACACGTGGCATCCAATAGGATTATGACACGTCATCAAGTGACATAAGTGTTTGTGTCACCCCCTGGAGTCTCACTTCGGAGTTTTGCATTGTAAGAAAAAACTCTACAGTCCGGAAGTCTCGAATGTCGAAACTTTGAAAGGGACTATTGGAGGTCACGAAGATTCAAAGGCAAAAACAAAAAAATCTTGACAACCAAACATATCAATGCCTGATTAAGACACAACCATTCGATTAAGAAAAGAAGGGATCGGATTAAGGTTTAAGGTGGACCGTTGATCTCTTCCATGAAAGAGACGTGAACCGTCTGATCATATCGGCGATATCACAACCAGGAGTTTTGTAAGGAGCAGTGTCTCGAAAACTCGATGGACAAAGTGCCGAAACCCCAACAGCCATCCATCTCATCATGTGATCAAGTCACAACCGTCCATCTCGATAGAAGATTGAATTGTGACCATTGGATCATGAAGAGATCTGGACCGTTGACTCGAGAAGGGCATATGTCACACCACGTCAGCAAGGGAAAAGTGTCGAAATATCATCATCCATCTATCTCGATACATGATTAAATCATAGTTGTTGGATTCAACAGTAAAAGGATGAGTGTAAGGTTAAAGATGACCGTTGATCTATCTCCACAATTCTAAATGCGAGCCGTCCAATTGTACCAATGATATCATTTCGGGAGATTTGACATGTTGTGAGTCATGAAGGCTCGATGGGAAAAATGCCAAAAATCCGTCAGCTGTTCATCCCATCATAGAACGAATCATGACCGTTGATTTAATAAAACAATCATGTGCTCGTCTTGTCTAACATGAGGTCACCACCATCGGCCATATGGTCTAGATATTTGAAAGGGTAGAGTGTAATGCGTTGACGAAATTGTTGAGCCTGTAGTTCTAAACGCACGATCATATGTGATGGTTTGAAGGAAGCGCCTTCACGAAATCCGGTCTCTATAAATATAACAGAGATTAGGCATCGAGTATAAAGGATTAAATTGATCCATGACTGTGATCAATTTATGACAAAAATGAACTGATACAAAGTCATGATTAAAAGAGAATAAATCATGAAAATATGAATAAAGAATAAAAATAAAAATGATTTTAATTAAAGTTTAGATTATCATTTTAAATGAAAAAGTACAATGGTTCAAATAAAGGGACACATTTTAAATTTCACACTAGTTTGAAGATTATATAAACGAGAAAAGGGGTGAGAATAAAGTGTCTTTGCAATCCAGGATAGAAGATAAAAAGTTGAAGCAGATTCCAAGAAGACATCAGAGGAAAGAAAATGTGAATAACATAGAGAAGATAAAATGCAGTTCAGAACAGAAGTTAAATAAGTTGAAGTAGATTCCAAGAAGATTTTAGAGGAAAGAAAATGTGAATTATAGAGAAGATGAAATACAATGATGAGAGTTTTATGGTATACCTCTGATCATAAGATAGTTGGTTCTATAATGGATCACTACTACTGGATTTTAATACTCTAGTTTGATAGACTGGGTTCTATCAGCAAGCTGGGTCTTACGCCAAGCTGGGTCTTGGCAGAGAGTTGGTACTCTCCGAGGGGTTGGTGCTCCTTATTTCAGTTGGTGCTGGAAACTTTGATTGGTGCTAAAAAGAAAATCCTCTCTCACATATATTCATATTACTATGTTCATATTTATTATACAAAAGCTTATACAAACATCTGGTGTCTTTGTGTTCATTGTAATTATGATGTGATTTTTCTTAATCTGTTCAAATATGTTTTAAGTGGTAATTTGAAAAGAAATAGTTAAAATAGTTCACACACTAATTCACCCCCCCCTCTTAGTGTGGGTCCTGTGTTCTTCAGGGGTAAACCATCGGCCTTGATTACGAGGCCTTGCCTCGGGGGAATCAAGAGAGTCAAACCTGTGACCAACAACAAGCATGATAAACTCATGTTTATCTCTAGACCAATTGCGATAACTCTAGGGGATCCATACATAGCAACCTATTTATCTACTTAGGGATTAGGGTAGGACCCTAACATGCCACCCCCCCCCCCCCCC
>ML777144.1:914521-945124 GCA_009831015.1 Picea engelmannii
AGGGATCTCTGTCGGTTTCCATGCAACATCCTTGGATGGTGTATCATTTCACTATATTAGGACCTCTTGGATAGTGCATTGGTAGGGAAAATGATCCCTTTTGTCAAGGATGACCTTGTGTTGTAAGTAAATGGAACCTTCTTCTTCTAGTTCTACAAGGCTAGTTTGAATACGACAATTAGATCTAATCACTTTCTTTAAGTAGGAGACATGATAGATTGATTGAATTTTAGAGTGGATTGAAAGTTCGAGTTTGTAAGGCATTGGCCCAATACGCTTGCGTACCTTATAAGGGCCATAATACTTTGGAGCAATATTTTGGTGGTAATTCTCTTTGAGGGAGGTCTACTTATAAGGTTGCATACTAAGGAACACTTGATCCCCTTCTTCAAAATGATGTTCGGAATGATGTTTATCACCTTGCTATTTCATTAAGTTCTTAGCCATTACTAGATTATCCTTGAGAGTGCAAAAAATGTCAACCCGAGTTGTGAGGATTTTGTCAACCTTATACACCTTAGAGGCTCCAGGTAAGTAGGATAACATCGATGAGGGATTTTGGCCATAGACAACCTCAAAGGGAGTCATTCAAGTGGCACTATGATTAGTTGTATTCTACCACCATTATGATAAGGTTAACCAATGAAGACATTGGGATTTTTGTTCTAAAGTAAAGCACCTCAAATATGCTTCCAAACACTTGTTGATAACATTAGTTTGACCATTATTCTAGGGGTGATAGGTGGTGCCAAGATTCAATTGAGTACCCTGGATCTAAAAATACTCTTGTTATAAATCGCTAGTGAAAGTGGGATCATGAACCATCAAAATATATTGCAACATACCATGGAGTTTAAAGATATTATCCATGAAGACTTGAGCAATCATGGAGGCTTTAAAGGGGTGTTGTACACCATAGAAATAAGCATAATTAGAAAGGTGATCAACTAGAACCATGATGAAGGATTTATTACCAGATTTGAGTAACCCCACAATGAAGTCCATAGAAATGTTAGTCCATATAGTTGGAATAATTGGTAAAGGTTGTAGTTCACCTAGAGGTTTCACTGTTTCTTCCGTGTCTCATTAGCAAAGGTCGCATTCTACCACAAAATTGTGAATGTCCTTCTTCATGCCTTGCCAAAAACATGAACATTTGATGCTTTCATTGTTAATCCCTAGACAAAATGCCATGTTAAGCATAAAACCCCTTATTGAATTATTACATTTCTAGTGTTATAATTGTATGTAGGGTAGATCCCTTCATTGCACCCTTTCATTATAATTATACCCTTTGTCTCCTATATATATACCACATACATACCAAGGATACCTAGTCTTAGGATCATCATATCTCATATTGTACATTCAACATATTGTAAAAGGAGGTTCCCCCCTTGAAGTGTACTATTACTCATTGATTTTTTTTTTTATCATTGTCAAGGTGTTGGTTCATAACATTTGGTAATAGAGCATTGATGCCAAGGTTTTTCTTCTCCAAGCGAGTCATCTTAGCATTTTGTCTATATCCTTTTTTCTAGGTTGATTTAGACAACAAAATTTAGAGGTTAATTAGAATACATATAAAAGTACCCATGGTAAAAATTTCAACCTCTGGGTCATTGTATTTTCGAAGATATATCCTATGGAAGAAATATTTTTTGAGTCATCTTGAATTCAGTTTTAAATGAGTCATCCTGATATTTTTGCTATAATTTTGTTTTGGGAGGATTCACATAATGATTTTTTTGAAAATTGAGGAGACATCGCCTAGTATAGGTGATCCAAATTTCAGATAATGGTTCAATATACTTTTGGATATATAGTTCATGTAAGACAAGGCTTGTGACTAATCCTGAAATTAGTTTTAAAAGAGTTGGCTTGGCATTTTTGCTATAACTTTTTACTATGAAGTTTATGACTCTGAAATTTTCATAATCTTGAGTAGACATATTGAATTACATGTCACAAAATTTTTCAGATTTTGAATCATTATGATTTGTGAGATGTATCTCATGGAAGTTGGGGTTGATTACTAATCCGAAAATTAGTCTTAAACAAGGCATTTTGGTATTTTTTCTATAATTTTTTATTAGTGAAGGTTCAAACTATGAAATTTTTAGGAGTTTAAGAAGTCATATCAGAGTACTACAAGCCAAAATTTTAGACTTAGAAGGGTTAAAAGTTCAAATATATATATAAGGACTAAGGCCAACCATCTAATCATACTTCTAATTAAGGGTTTGAAAGGTACACAACTTACAATTAACATAACTTTTGATTGAAAAATCTATTTTTGGTGATTCAAAATTTGTGATAAAGAGGAAAAATAAGCAAATTATTATTTTCTCACATGGCTTCGAAGTGTCATCCAAAATTTACTTCACCAAATAAACCTACAAAAATATTTTCTATAACTCATGAAGAAAATGAGGAAATACATAACAATCTATCCAAATTGGAGGACAAACTTAATGGTTTAAGTGTTAGGTTAATAACAAGTGTTGAGTTGGTAAACATACAAAGAAAAATTCAAGATATGAAAAATAAGATGGATGAAAATCAGGAGCATATGGAAAGGAAGATGGAAAATAAGATGGATGAAAATCGGGAGCATATGGAAAAGAAGATGTTAGAATTGCAAAATTCCATGTCTTCCATGATCTTACATGCTCTAGACGAGAGACTCCCTATAGGAAATATAAAAATGCAAGGAAATCATGAAAATGTAGAGGAAGAAAAGATTGAGTCCCAAGATCATGATTATTCATTACTCCAAGATCCACATCATTAAGGCTTCAAGTTGGCACCAAGGAACTAATTCATTCCAAAGATCGATATGAGGAAGTTTGATGGTAAAGATCCTATAGCATGGATATTCTAGGTGGAACAATTATTTGATCTACACCAAACACCATGTTACAAAAGGTACATATTACATCCTTGTATTTACAAAATGATCAATTTGTTTGGTATCAACGACTTTGTGAAAGAAAAAAAGAATTATATTATCTCTTGGTCCATTTTTATAGAGGAATTGATATCACATTATGGGGATATTAAGAGCAATACATTCTTTAGTTAATTGATAAATATCCGACAAAAGGTCCAATTACATAACACATTCAACAATTCCAAAAGCTCAGTCTCAGGGTCAAAAATATTCATGAGGATAATTTGTTAGATCTCTATATGGGTACTTTAAAGGAGAACATTCAACATGAGGTGCATCTCTTTGAACCTAAATCCCTAGAGCAAGCTTTCAGTATGACAAGGAAAGTGGAAAACAAAAATATGGCTTCTATAAGGCTAGCCACAGACAACTATAAAGAGCACCATGTTACCTCTCCTAAACTGACAAGGTTGACACTTCAACAAATGGATGGAAAAAGAGAAAAGGTACTATGTTTTAATTGTGACAATAAGTATAGTAAAGGGCATAAATGCGACGAGAATAAATCATTTTACATAGACTGTGAAGAGGAAAAAGATCAAGAATTGGAACCATCATAAGATTTAGATCTAGAAGAGAATACTCAAACGATATCTTGTCATGCATTGGCGGGCATCAGTGCTCCACCAACTCTCAAGATACAAGGATACATCAAAAATAAAAAGGTATTAGTGTTGATTGATTATGGTAGTACCCATAACTTCATCAATTACAAATGAGCAAAAGATCTCAATTGCTTTGTATATCTAGCATTGGAGTTTCAAGTAATAATTGCAAATGGAGGTACCACAAATAGTTATGGGAAGTGCCATATTATTAAGCTTTATTTGGGGGAGTATTTGTTGGATAGTCCCATGATTTCCATCCAAATGGGTGGTGCTGATGTTGTATTAGGGGTTCAATGGTTACAATCATTGGGAACAATGAACCTTAATTTTCAAGTTCTTTTTATGAGATTTTCCTTAGAAGGAAAGGAAATTGAGATTAGATCTATCCAAGGGAAACCCTCTAAAGTGATAATCTCTAATAGCATGAAAAAATTACTCAAAAAGAGAGACTGTGGTGTAATTGCACAATTGTGCTCACTAGATTGTCAAACATCTATATCCTCTACTCCAATGGATCTTCAAATGGTTATCAACAACCATTCCAAGGTATTTGGAGAGATTCCTAAGGGTCTTCCACTGGCTCGAGATCATGACCATGCTATTCATTTGCAGCCAGGAAGTGTACCACCTAACATTATCCCTTACATGTATCCATATGCACAAAAGAGTGAGATTGAGCGTACAATACAAGGAGAACACCTTATTGTGAAGGTTTTTGTGGAGGTTTTTATTGTAACAAAACCTCCGCTACATCCTCCTCTATTGGTTGCATAGGTTTTAGTGGATTTTCTATATAACTAAAAAAATTTGGGTGGGCGAAGGTTGTAGTAGAGGTTTTATTTTCGATGTGTTTCTTGTCAAAACGAACCAGTGTGGTATTGAAACACATGCACTAGTATGTTAATATACTCAAACACACTGATACAGTAATATAATAAAAACGCCCCAGACCTAAATATAATAAAAAAAATGCCTAGGTTCATTTAGAATTAATGCACACCAATCCCCCCTTTTTTGTTGTATGTAGAGCACCAATGCTCTTATAATTACTACGCATCGATTCTGTCTGCTTCTCTTATGATGCATCGATGCACTTTAGCATTTGTACGCCCTGGTGCAATCATCTTACAGATAACACTATTGTGCTTTAGGATTAGTATGTGCCAGTGCAATTAAGTTATAGTTAGCCTCGGTGTGATATATTATTCGAAGATCCGATGTGTTTAACATAGAATGTGCCTTGATGCTTTTGTAATTAGCACGTACCGATATGTCGGTAACATTATTTTTAGTATGAACCTGTGTGTATAATATAGTAAAGGTAAATAACATTTAGCTCTATGGTGTGTATAATAAACATAATGTACCGGTACGATACAAATTTTTAGTGCATCAGTCAATATTTCAAACATGAGCACTGTACACTTTTGAAACGATAAATATTATTGTCGTTATAACGTTTATGGAACGATGCATTTTCTCAATAGTACGTGCTGTTGCATTATTGTAATTAATATGCACTAGTGTGTATGACTCTTCAAAACACACCGATGTCTATATTATGGCTCTAGTGAGTTCAAAAGAATACAATGCACTGATATGTATATATTTTAATTCATTGTTTTTTACAAATTTTCAATTAATTATTTCAAAATCAAATATTTTTTTACAATAATATTGTTTTATACTTATGTTATTGCATTAATGTGTTATCCAACCAATTAAACCTCTATTATTTGTATCATTAAAAATCATCCACATATTATTTATTCAGGAACACAACATTTTACAACATTCGACAATGCAATGAAATAAAAAACCCATTTTATTATATATGAATAAAAGACCCATTGTCATACAAAAAGGGATAATGTATTGGTCTAGTACAATAATCAAATTGCAACCAATTTGTAATCGTTACACTTAGTGGTAACATGTCCTTGTGCAATTGGGACAATATGTGGAGTACATTAAACAAAATCCCTGATTTTCAGAGACAAATATTCTGAAACATACAACTTGTAGTAACATTTGATTATATTGATTTTCATTCATCAGTTGAACTCTTCACATTGTTGAAGCTGTGTGCATGCCTCATTTCTTCATCATCTGTAGGTGATATTTTACTTTGGTTTTTTATCATAATTTTTTCTCGATGATCGACTTGTATTTTATGTTGTGCCTCTCTATCTTCCATCTACAAACATAGAAATATATTGTAATAAGTATATCCACATTTGTATATATAGTAGAATATACATGATTGCCTAAATAAAAAAACATACCTTAGCCCCGAGTCTTTCATAAAAAATACACATTCTTTCGAAGCCATGCTTCATGAATTCTCTGAAAATATCCTCTGATGTCTGCGTTCCATACTTTGTTTTTTGGATGTTTAATACAACATGACAAAGCATAGTTGATATAATCAATATAAAGTTTTATTGTTTTTTCATTAATTATAAAATAAGGAAAGTTAAAAAACATAGCTACTTACAAATTGTTCAATTAAACTTTCATTCTTTAACATATACTCGCAACCCGTACTTAACCCAATTTTTATCAATTCACGGATTGACTCCTCTTTGTATGTTAGCACCTATTAGAAGACATCCATAAACAAGTGCAAATTAATTATTTAAATATAAATAACACAACAAACATGAAATCTTAAGAAAGGCCGAAAACACAAATACTCACAAATTTTGCAATCAACCATTTTATTCCTCATCGTCCTATCTTATGTGATGAATGGATTCTATTTGTTTTTCTTTTCTACAACAAAACAATTAAAAATTAGTATTTCATGCGATACTTAAATTCAATGTACATAAAAGAATAAAAAAATGATTACATACCTTTGATGCACATTGTAGTTGGGATGACTCTTCTTGTGATGAAATTATGTTAATTTCTTTTAACATATTCTTCTACACTTTTTTGGACATCCCTACCGACATGTTTTTGTTTTCCCCTTGTTTGTCCCTTAGATTTTTAAAATTTCCCTCGAAAAAAAAGATAAATTATTATTTTTTTGAAAATAAGAACTTGGTGCGTATATTAAGATAAGTTGCACCGGGGTCTTAACAAAATTTGTACACACCGAAGTGTCATACATACATATATGCACCAGTATAGTATAACAGTGTTGTTGCGAAATTGAAAACATTTTACAAATTTTTGTATTCAACTAGTGCTTTATGTATTAAGAAAAACATGACTTCCTAAGTACTATTTATTATGCATCGTCGAGCACTGAAGAAATTTAAGAAATGACGATTTCCATATAAAACAATGATTTTTCCATTTTAAACTCAATGGTGCACTTTGTAATAAATATGCCTCAGTGCGTGTTTCAATGAGTGGTTTCATTGCAATGGATAGGAAACACCCATATATAAATAACCAAACCCTATAAAGAAATTGTGCTTAAAAAAATTCTTCTTGTGAAATATAAGAGAAAACAAAAAAATGACGAGAAAATTAGGGCTTCCAATGTTGAAGGTAAGTATGAAACCCTTTTTTGTTTGTTTGGGAATGCATTAAAAATGTTTGAATCAAATAAGATAATGATTAAGATGGTTAATAGAATGAAATCATATGATTGAAATTTCTACTCTACAGATTTCTATGTGATTTATAGTGGCCCCCCTCGAATTTGGGGGGCCACTATAAATCAAACATCCACAAATGCAAACATTCATATTTAAAGTTTGTGGAGGTTTTTCTGTATGGATGCAATAAAAAAGGTCAATCTTCAATGCTTATTTCAATTAAACGCGTCAGTGCATTTCATTTATGCATATGCACCAATGTGTTTTCAAATGGTAAAGCACATTAGTGGAGGAGAGAGAGGGGGAAGAGAGGGAAGGATATACAATGAGTGAGAGAGGGAGGGGGATACATAGTGAGGGGGAGAGAGGGGTTGATGTAAGAGAGAGAGAGAGAGAGAGAGAGAGAGAGAGAGAGAGAGAGAGAGAGAGAAGGGTGGGGTATACGGAGATAAGGGGAGGGATGGAGGAAGAGAGTGAGAGAGGGGCTGTGCATCAAATTCACATTTTTTTTTTAATGTTTGAGGAGGATATTTTCAGGGATAAATTAATGTTTTCAGATTTTGTAAAGCCAGATTGAGATTTATTGAATAGTTGGGCGGAAACAAAACAATGATATTGTAGAAAAAAACAATGATTTTTTAAGTTTGTTGTCAAGTTATAAAAGTTATTCGAAGTTATTTTTCAAGTTAGATTGTTCTATGCTACCCAAGATGACAATTTTTGGTTCAAATGTAGGAAAAAAAGAATTATAATATCAGATGGCCAATTCTTCATATTCCAGTGTCACGTCATTACGTATCTTTGGAACTCCTTCAATTTCTCTAACGTTGATTGCAGTACACCTAAATTTATTGATAATTCATTTATCTCATTGAATTTATGTTATGTATGCAGGTTCAGTTTAATAATTGTTCATTGAATTTTGCAGGACCGAGTTCAGATGCTCAAGATATTCTTGTGGTCCCAAAATTCCACAATCTCTTACAAGAAGAAAGATACCACAAGTAGATGTTTGATGAAAACATATAGCTTTTTTACCCTACCAATCCTAACATGCCATCTTCCAACAACCAACCTGGGTCAATGGTATTACACTATGAATTTGATCTCCTTTATGTAGACAACCCTGTAGGGCATAAGAAAAAGATGTTTGAGTAATTGTATTTTTGGATTTTCAATGGAACTAATGTAAATGTGTTTCTTAAATCAACATTTGTTTTATAAAGGGGTTGGTTTCATGTTTATTATTGGGAAGAAAATGTCCATTCTTCTAATAAGTGTTTGGTATAATGTTTGAACATATTAAAATCATCATGTTACTAATATTATCAATGTAATGTTCAATATTTTTACAATTAGGATTCTGATGACGAACGACCTATCTACCATCTAACGTTGCACTCCACTACGATGCCAAGTCATGAGCATGCTTTTAAATGAAAAGAGCTCAGAGAGTAAGCATATCGAGAATGGTTGAAACAACCACCTATTCAATTCCCACTATGTCCCAAGTCACTAATTCAAAACCTCAACAATAACGTTGGTCCTTCACATGTTGGGGATGAAGGTAATGATATAGAAGTTGGTATGGATGATTTCTTGCGGGATACCCGGGCCATGGAGGGAATGTTGTTAGATGCATTCCAACAAAATGAACTAGGGGATGACGTTGATGTCGTAGATACCTTCTCCGAAAACCTGAAATATGCTTCCACCACCCCTCTATTTGGTCTAGTACATGAGTCAATAGGGTCTACCCAGCTATGGACAACAATGTTAATGTACAACTTGAAAGCAATGTATGGTATGTTAGACGTATGTTTCACGACACTTTTGAGGTAACTAACCATTAAGTCCCATAAAATTTTAAGGAATCTTGTCACACAATGAAGGAAGAAAATGGTTGATTTTATTCATGCTTAATGACAATGTCAATTTCTATTACCTACTATTTGCAGGTTATTAAAAAATAACATACTTCCAAGTGATAATCGCTTGCCCGATAGCTGCGTAGAGGCAAATCAAATGCTGAAAATGTTGGATGTTGAGTACATATCATACCATGCATGTCTGAATGATTATATTCTATAAAGAAATTAATATACAAACAAAGACAAATGTCCAAAATGTGGGCATGACATGTACCATAAATAAAAAAAACAAGTGTAAGGAACATGGTCCTTCTCATAAGATATTGAGGCACATGCTTATAATTCCAACGATTCAAATGCTCTTTAGTTGCAAAAAATTAGCCATGTTGCAGGGGTGGCATGCCTCACATAGAAGTGAGCCAGGAGTTATATGAATCCCAGTATATTTAATATCCATGAAGCATATAGAGGATACGTGGCACGATAAATTCAAGGATGAAGTACAAAGCCTCCAATTGAGCATATCTATGGATGGAGTTAACTCGTATTCCCTCCAAAACATCAACTATTCTATTTGGCTAGTGGTAGTGATCAATAAAAATATACCCCCATGGTTTTCCATGAGGAATGAACATCTTATGTTGGCTCTTATAGTCCCGGTTAGAAGACAAGTGAAGAGAATGGATGTTTACCTCCAACCACTGATCAATGAAGTTAAGCAATCATGGGGAGAGATACATGCATATGATATATCAAGACCCATCCTAATGAATATATCTTTTACATTGTATGGCATATGTGCATACACCATGCATGATTATCCAGGACTAGGAGTTTGCTCCGGTAAGCATGGTCATTGATTTGTTTATATTTTCAACTTTATTTGGTGCAACTATATTTTTGACACTAATATGCTATGTATACATTAACATCGAAGGTCTTGTAACAAACATGTATCATGGATGTAAATGTTGTGGAACTTCTATAAAGGGTAGGTGGTCCAATGATCTACGGAAGCCAATCTACAACTGTTCGAGAGTATCCTCCTAGAAGACCACCCTTATAGAAGAGTTGCATATGATTTCAATGGTAAACCAGAGAGAACACAAAGACCTGAAATAATGACACCGACAGATTGGAATAGGGCATATGACACAGTGAAGGAGAAGGAAATGGTAGAATTATTTGATTCAAATGGGGAACCTATGTTCAATGATCCTAAATTTGTTGAAGCCTATATTGAGAAAATTCCCATTGGGATGAAAAGGAAATCTGTAATTTATGAGCTTCCATATTCAGAGCATCTTAAGATTGGCCACTTACTAGAATCCATGCATATATTAAAAAATGTTTCATCTTCTTTATGGAGGCACATATCATGGAATAAAAGCGATACGATGGCTGTCAGTAGAGATCTTATTTCTTTGAATACTAAAAAGAGATATTGGCTGAGAAACGAAACTAGAGGAGAGGTTGGTCCCTCTTGGTCTTTTAAAGAAGGTGATGTTCCATGGATTTTGAAGAAACATGATATTTCTATGGCGAAGGATGTTATATTGGGTGTGAAGGCACCTTTTTATATGGGTTGACTCTACGATGTTGCTTTACTGTAGATGGGAATTTGTCAGGGTTGAAATTACATGACCATCTAAACCTTCCAAGGGTATGTATGTTGAATACATGATTCTCCTAGTTCTATATTGATGTTGGTAAAAATATGCTATGCACTCACAATTTTATAGAAATTAATGATGTGTGTGTCTATTTTATAGTGTCATTATCCTTTGTTCATGTGTGGTTGTGTGAACAATGACTTCCCCTAGGACCTTTGATGTGCCATATCAAAATTATCTGCATTTGTACGTTGGATCACATCAAAGGAGATTCATTCATATGGCTAGCATTCCACGGTGGCGCTGAGAGATAGCTGAGATTGTTTGCATGTTTGAGAAGGAACTGCCCATGAGTTTTATGGACTTGCAATTCCATCTTCTAATTCACCTACCTGATGAGGTTGAATTATCTGGGGTTCTCTCATGTTATTGGATATTCTTCTTAGAGAGAGAGGTACATGAAAAAATTGAAGGGGTTTGTTCAACAAAGGGAAAAACCAAATGGATCTATGGCAAAGAGGTACATATTATGCGAGTCGTTCTATTATGCCAATGAGTACATCAAGCAAATGACGACACAAAAGGGGAAATCATTTGGGATGACCATCAAGATGAGGACAAAAGGGAAGGGGAGCTACTCTAAATGAATAGAAAAAGGCGATTGATAAAGAGTAAGTCAATTATATTTTGTCAATTTAGTATAGAGAAAATTGTTTACATTGAAGCTGATAATATATTTTTCATCCCATGCTAGTTGTTTTGAATTCTTTTATACATCAACGAATTTAGAAATTTTGATGCCATCAATAAATTCGTTTTTTATGTTGATAATATATATTTGATCTCATGCTACCTGTTTTGAATTTGTGTATACATCAATGAATTTTGAAATGGATGCCATCAATAAATTCGTTCTTTACAATGCGGAGGCAACACAACCATGGGTCACGCTGTATGAAGAGAAAAGAAGGAAATGGGATAGTGGCAGCAAAACATTTAGATAGTTAAATTGTACAAGCATGCCTTATCCTGATCATTTAAAATAAAATATGCCAAAAAAATGTCCCAAAAGTTGGGTGGCTGATCAAGTACAAAAGACATATGTGGTGTCCAGTCGGAACCCACGTGGAGAATATCTGGATGCATTAAACATAGGGATCGGGTGCAAAAACTATGTAAGAACCTGTCTGAGCACCACATTCTATTTATAACATTACACATTTGAATTGTAACATGTATTATGTTTTTATTAATGCTTCAGTTATTAGACATATGACACCACCCTTTGTTCACATTTTTACAGGTACATTTTTTCCTATCTATGTGGGCATATGTACATCCTTTTCACATTGAGTATGTTGATGAAGGCCACATCACACAAGATTGTGGAGTGGAGGTTATGTTTGACCATTCTAGTCATGCTAGCCACCACAATAAAAACTTGATAGAGGGGAAGTCAGGTTACATTGGAAAGATACAAGATATCATGCAAGTGGACTTCTCATCGTTTCATTGTGTTATTTTTTGTTGCAAGTGGTGGGATACCTTCGACCGAAGAAATGTAAAGGAAGATTGTGATAGTCAACAAATAAGTATTAACTCTAAAAAAATGTGGGTTGAAAGTAAGGAGCCTTATGTTTTCCCAAAACATTGCAACCAAGTGTTTTTTACCTAGATGTGTTGGATGGAGATTGGTTGTTCTTATTTAGACATGATCCAAAACCTAAAGATATTTTTGAGAACAACAATGTTACAATGCTAACCAAGGAATATAATAAAGGAGATGGCAACGAAGACTGATTTCATGTAAATGATTTGTTTGGACATTTATATTGTGGATGTGTCATTTATTGTGGGTATCTATAATGGACAACTATGTTTTTTTTTCCTTCATTTTATAATTATGTTGGATATGAAAAGTCAACAACCATTTACAACCACCATATTGAAATTACATTAAATATATGTATAAACATAATATTTGGTTTTGATATATTTTCATTGTCATACTTATTGTTTATTATAGCAAATTTATGTTGTATTGTATTAAAATATGTTTATGTTAACCTTTGAATTACTAAGTATTAATTGAGATATCACATAGTTGGTGACGTACAATAGTGAAGATTTATTTTAAATTATATTTTATTTAACGAAAAATGAATATATTAAAAAATATTCAAACCTCAAAAATTTTATTGTTTGAGAAAATCAAAATTCAAATAAATACATACTTACTTTGATGGAATGTCCAAGGACAATTCCAACAAAATAACATCATGCAACATATACAATACTTGTGGTGTGCTTGGCATTACCAACTTTGATGGTATTCCCCACCTTAAGTAGTGCAACTATCATGGCCTTCACCTATTCCAATGCATCCTTTAGTTTTATAATCATATAAACTTATATTGATAATTCTTTTCACATTCTCCTTGAAATAACTGCCAATATAGGAAGGACATGGAAATTCTAAAAGAGTCTTTTTCTAAAGCCTAGCCAAAATTAAGGAAAATTTTAATGATCCATACTTATCTAAAAGTATAGAATACTTTGTCAGTTTTACTAATTCTTAAAATACTAATTATAAAATGTTGGGTGATATTATTTTTTAATAAAAGATTCATAAACTCTCTATTAGAGTAAAACATTATGAAACCATTTCATCGAAAGTGTATAGACCAAAATGTATTATTATTCTCTATATTTTTTATTTTAAATTTAATTGAATACATTTCATATATTATAATAGTTGGATAATATACATTAATAAAATCTTTGGAAAAAATAAATATTAATAAAATATAATCATTATTATTTGAGTAAACAATTATATTATAACTTTGTCTTGTAATATTTGAATAATAAAACCTAAAAAACTAACATTATTATTACGTCATCAACATTAATATTAATGAATAAATATGTTATAATGTTATTATTATAATATATGAAATAGACATAAATATTCAAATCACAATAATTTCACTCATCATATTTAAGTATTTTTGTTTCTAAACACATTTAATAAACATATTGTATCTTGTTGGACAACAAACAATTCACCTTGAACAACATTTAAACATTGTCGTAATCTAAATGTTCCACGTTTTTGCTCTTTTCTGGGCATATTTTTTGGGAATATTTGTCCAAAATTCGACGAGAACTTGTTGGATTTGCAGATTTCAGTGGTTAGATTTGTATAATTCGAGTGCCCTAGGAGCTTTTCAGCACATTGAATCCATTTTTGCATTCAAAAATATAATTTAAACAACAACAAATTGTGAATTTGTGCATATTATGTCGCCGGATTCTGATGAGGAGGGAAAAAATGCAGAACAGTTAGAAAACACCTTAAACATTATATGAAATTAATGGCTATAACTTTTTGCAATCACAATCCAAATTAAATGCTTTTATAAAGTAAAGTTAAACATTATATGACAACTATAAATTTAAATGAGTGATACATATCAAATTTCACTTAAAAACAAAGAAATCATTAACAATGTTCATCTTTAGCATACACATATTACATTTTATAAATAAAACAACAACAACAACCACAACATTATATGAATAACATAATATACATGAGAGATATACATATGAATATACATGTCAAACATACATCTCAACAAAATTTGCAATAAACATGTCATATATAGATCTCCAGTCAAATATAAAACAATCTATATAAATGTCAATCAGTACCACTACTAGCTAGGTCCACCACCAGAGCCAGGTGCATCAGTGTCTCTGCTACTAGAGGTAGAGCCTCTATCAAGAACAACTATCTCACAAACAAATGTCGGCATAAGTGCACTTTCAAGTGTTTCTATATCAATATCATGAATACATGCATCAACAATAGTCGATGTGATCATAGTGTCCAAAGCATCAAAATCTTGTGACACATGTGGAGGAATAGGAGGAAGAGGGTGATCGGTGGATGATGACACATGTGGACTAAGAGAAAGAGAATGATCGATGGATGGTGACGCAAGCAGAGGAAGAGGGGGAGAAGGAGGATTGGGAATGGATACAATTTCAAACATACGTGGACGGGAATCAAGAGGAGGAGGAGGAGGATCAGACGTGGATGGACTGTCGTTAGATGTTGCGGTCGACTCATGTAGAGGAGGATGAGAAGGATCATGTGGTGGAGTAGAGGATGTGGATGGCTCTGCTGATGAGCTAGATGTAGTGTGATCATGAGCACCAGCCCTCAACAAATTGATGAGGTTGACTGCACCAACAATATGACGCATCAACATTGTCATGTCACGAGGCAAATGCCTCCATGTAGTAGAGAGTGCCTTTACCCGTAATATGTCTCTAGGGGGTACAAGTACCACTTCGTGACTAGTAAAAAAAATCCGCTAGGAGTTTTTCAACACGTTGAATTCATTTATGCATTCAAAAATACAATTTAAACAATAAAAAATTGTGAATTTGTGCAGATTTATGTCCTTGGATTCTGATGAGGAGCGAAAATTTTTAGAACAATTAGAAAACACCTTAAACATTATATGAAATAAATGGTTATAACTTTTTGCAATCACAATCCAAATTAAATGCTTTCATAAAGTAAAGTTAAACATTATATGACAAATATAAATTTAAATGAGTGATATATATCAAATTTCACTTAAAAACAAAGAAATCATTAACAATGTTCATCTTTAGCATACTCATATTACATTTTATAAATAAAACAACAACAACAACCACAACATTATATGAAAAACATAATATACATGAGCGATATACATATGAATATACATGTCAAACATACATCTCAACACAATCTACAATAAACATGTCATATATAGATCTCCAGTCAAATATAAAACAATTCGTATAAATGTCAATCAGTACCACTACTAGCTAGGTCCACCACCAGAGCCAGGTGCATCAATGTCTCTGTTACTAGAGGTAGAGCCTCTATCAAGAACAACTATCTCATAAACAAATGTTGACAGAAGTGCACTATCAAGTGTCTCTATATCAATATCATGAATATGTGCATCAACAGTAGCTGATGTGATCATAGTGTCCAAAGCATCAGAAGCTTGTGACACATGTGGATGAATAGGAGGACGAGGGTGATCAATGGATGATGACACATGTGGAATAAGAGAAAGAGAATGATTGACGGATGGTGACACAAGTAGAGGAAGAGGGGGAGGAGGAGGATTGGGCATGGATACAGGTTCAAACACATGTGGAGGGGAAACAAGAGGAGGAGGAGGATCAAACGTGGATGGACTGTCATTAGATGTTGCAGTCGACTCATGTCGAGGAGAATGAGGAGGACGAGGAGGATCATGTGGTGGAGTAGAGGATGTGGATGGCTCTGCTGATGAACTGGATGTAGTGTGATCATGAGCACCAACCCTCAACACATTGATGAGGTTGACCGCACCAACAATATGACGCATCGACATCTTCATGTCACGAGGCAAATGCCTCCATGTGGTAGAGAGTGCCTTTACCCGTAATATGTCTCTAGGGGGTACAAGTACCACTTTGTGACTAGTCCCATAGAGAGTGACATTGATCTAATGCATGACAAAACTGTCTAAAAAACATTTTGCCCACCTAATCAATCGGGGCTTCCGCAATAAACTATCTACATAATACAACATAGGGAAACTAATGTGCTACCCATCAGAGCTATACTGTGATAGTGACGAGAGAATATAACACATGAAACTAACATCCTCTCTCTCAAATTGACCTACCTGCAGTTGACCACCTTTAAATTGGAACTCTAAAGCCGAAGTAATATCCGGATTGACAAATCTCTGCACATATGCCACTTGGGTGTTTCCTGTAACACCGGTCAGTAGCGTAGGGAAATGGGGAAAATACACCCCCCTCCTAGCCAACCCAGTGATAAAATACACATCTTCCGTCACGTGATGATACCACATATCCAAACAGACCCTGAACCCTTGTCTCCCATGATCCCATCGATGGATCAACTGCTATAACAATGTAGAGTTCCCCCTAAGGGATCTTCCCTCCTGATAAAACTTGAGGAGGTCAATATCCATCAAAAGGTCACGAGTATGTTGTGAAATAGGGTGAGGGTAAGCCTCCCTATCCCTCTTCCCGGCCTCCCACTCACACACAAAAGTATATGTCTCGACCCACCACCGCCCCGTCTCCTGCTCTCGTAGTTGTCATCTATGATTCACATAAAAATATTGTTAGACACATATATAAAGATAAAACAAATTGGAGTTGTAAAAGAAATACATATATAAATGACATGTATTCAAAAAAATCCAAAACTATTTTTTTTTTTGTAAAGAAATATTTAAAATAAATTGGTGCGCCCCCAACAATTCATACACCCTGCGGTCAATGCGCTCTTGCAAAACATCAACACCGCTAAGCGATGCGTCCCATAGGAATATTTGCACCAACAAATTGCTTTTATTAGTACTGATTCATTTGGTTAACAAAGATGCACCACAATGCTAAAATTTATATCACACAAATCTAGGGTGCCCTTTGTTAAATCGAATGCACCGGTGCGCCATGTCTACCAGAGAACGAACAAGTTGTCTACTGGTGACGTTGTCTTTACGACACTGGTGCATTTGGGTTACTATTAATGCATCGACACTATCGTGATAGTGGATCATTTCCATTTTATAGATCGGTGTGTTGTAAAGGATAGAGCATCGGGAACGAGGTGTCCAATGAGATGCCCCGCTATGAAAATTCATGCAATATATGTCTTGGTGCATTTCTCTATATAGTACCGATATGATGGATTACCATGGTTGCACCGCTACGTTAAATTTTATAACTCGTTAAGTTAGCGATGCCTTTAGTTAAGTGAAGTGTACCTGTGGGTAATGTTAAATAACACTGGTGCGATTTATTCAGTGCATGCATGATTTTTATAAAGTATGGTGGTGTGTTTGAACATTGATGTTCCAAGGCATTATGTGCCTAGTTCGCATCGGTGCAGTTGGGTAAAATTTGTGCACCACTAGGTCAAATTTTCATACGACATTGAGTTGATGGTGTAGTTAATGAAATAAAATGTGCCAGTGCGGGTATAAGACCATTGTGCACTGATTTCAGGGAGTTCTAAAGGATGCACTGTGTTGTAAGGGATAGAGCAATGGGAACGAGGTGTCCAATGAGACACCCCGCTATGAAAATTCAGGTAATATATGTCCCGGTGCACTTTTGTATATATTACGGGTGCGTTGGATTACAATGGTTGCATCGCTACGTTAAATTTTATAATTTTTTATGTTAGTAGTGTCATTAGTTGAGTGAACTATAGCAATGCGTAATGTAAAACAACACTGGAGCGATTTATTCAGTGTGTGTATGTTTTTTATAAAGTATGGCGGTGTGTTTGAACATTGACACACCGAGGCATTATTTTTATGGCCTGGTGCTATTGGTTAGAATTGGTGCACTGCTAGGTTAAATTTTATATATCCTTGAGCCAGTGGTCCTGTTAATGAAGTGAAATGGGTCGGTACGAGTAGAAGCCCATTGTGCCCCAATTTTAGGGCATTTCGAAGGACAAACCAATTTGTTTCTAATAATTTATTATGGTGTACATTTATGTGGTGCACCAAAAGTAGTGCTCACTATGTATTTAACACAATACACATCACGTCGGGGCAAGCTGAACTGTTCAAGCGCACTGCGAAAGATTGAGAAAACAATTTGAAAAAATTCACAAATTTCAAACTAAATTGTAATTTTGAATGGATGAAAATGAAAATAGCAAGGTAATAAATAATTTGTTTGGTCTCTTCTGTCCTAAGGAGACATTGTTGCATTGTTGAGATGAAATGAAAATTTGTGGTAATTTCCAAAATTTGGAAATGTGTGGAATCCACCAATGGAGATATTCAATTCAGTGTAGAGCATCGGAAACTGGGCATATTAGGAAGAAAAGTGAGCACTGATGCTTGCTTGATGGTTTGGAAGCACGAGATGCATTGTAACAATGAAAATCAATTTGGTGATTTTTGTTTTGTTTAATTTACCCTACTTCGACGCGCTTTGGGACATTTAGGCGCACCAGGGCATAATATGCAGTGACACCAGTGCGATTTATTCGGTGCATAAAATTTTATTATAAAGTATGGTGATGCGTTTAAACATTGACTGCTTGGGATGTTATGTTTTAGGTATGCCTCGGGGTGATTGCTTAAACTTGGTGAACTGCTAGGTTAAATTTTATAAATTGTTGAGATAACGGTGTGGTTAATGAAGTGTAATGCACTGGTGTAGTTACAAGCCTATTTTTTGTTAGTGTCAGGGTGTTCCAAAGCACACATTGCTTTGTTTTTTTGGTAATTTAGTGTGGTGCACTAGCTTGAAAGGCACCAGTGCAGACTTATATAGACACATCGACTGAGGTGCTCACTGTGGTGTTATGTTTTGAGTACACCTTGAGGCGAATGATTAAAATTGGTTCACTGTTAGGTTAAATATTATATATCTTTGAAATAATGGTGCAGTTAATGAAGTGTAATGCAACAGTGTAGTTATAAGCCCAATTTGCACCAGTGTTGGGGCCTTCCGAAGGATGCACTGCTTTGTTTTTTGGTAATTTTTCATGGTGTGCTAGCTTGAACAAAACTAGTGCAGCCATATATTGACACAACATTGGGAATGCTCATTGTGTTTTTAACACAATACACACTACTTCTGGGAGAGCCGAAATGTTTAGGCGCACCACACAAAATTGAAAAAAATGCCCAATTTCAAGCTAAATTGAAATTTTGATTGGACATAAATGCAAATAGGAAGGTAATAAATAATTTACCTGCTATGTTCTGTCCCGAGGAGGCATGGTTGCACCATTGAGAGGAAATGAAAATTTGTGGTAATTTCCAAAATTTGGAAATGTGTGGAATCTAGCAATCGAGCTATCTAAGTTAATGTAGAGCATCATAAATGGGGCATCTTAGGAAAAATGTGAGCACCAGTGCTTGCTTAGGAGTTTGAAATCATGTGATTCACTGTAACAATGAAAATTGGTTTGGTAATTTTTTTTATTTACCCTACCTCAGTGCACCTTTAGACATATAGGTGGACCGATGTGTGTTGTTCAATGACACCAGTGCGATATATTTGGTGCATGTAATTTTATTATAAAGTATGGTGGTGCTATGTGAACATTGATGCACCAGAGCATCATTGTTCATGAAATTTCTGGTGCGTTGATATTTTAAAGTTGAACCGATTAAAAAAAACCTCTTCAAAATCCTCTTCCGACCCGCCTCCTCTATGAATAATGACAGGGCGTTTGAAAATTTAAGCACTAATGCGGTTGTTTTTATATGCGCACTGGTGAGTATGTTACATAAAGGCACACCTGAAAAAAAACCCTCCACAAAAATCTCCGACTGCCCACCTCCGTTATTTATAGCCAAGGGAAGAATTTTTCGGGGAGGTTCCATAAAATCCTCCGCAAGAAGGTTTTCTCCTTCTATTGGTATGATCCAAGAAATGTTAGAGGTCATCATCATTCAACATAGCCAAAGTTATTTCTCTTCACCAGTGGTGATGGTTACAAAAAAGGATGGTTCATGGCGTATGTGTCTAGATTATATACAACTCAACAAAATGACCATCAAAGATAAGTTTCCTATCCCTGTCATTGATGAATTATTAGATGAATTGCATGGAGCAATTTTTTTTACTAAGTTGGATCTTTTTTCAGGATATCATCAAATCGGAATGAGGTAGGAAGACATTCCCAAAACAACTTTTAGAACACATGAGGGTCATTATGAATTTTTGGTTATGCCATTTGGACTTACTAATGCACCTTCAATATTTCAAAGCTTGATGAATTCTATTTTCAAGCCCTTCCTTAGAAAATTTGTCTTAGTATTTTTTGATGACATACTAACCTACACCAAATATTAGGAAGAACATGTACAATATGTTTATAGTGTATTACAACTATTGGAAGAGCAACAACTTTATGCAAATCCTTCCAAGTGTGCCTTTGGGGTTCAAGAAGTGGAATATTTGGGTCATATTGTATCTCATGAAGGTATAAAAGTGGACCATAACAAAATTAAAGCTATGAGGGAATGGACAATTCCCAAAATTTGAAGAAACTTAGAGGATTCTTAGGATTGACAGGCTATTACCACAAGTTTTTCAAGAAATATGGTCAAATAACAACACCTCTAACAATATTAATAAAGAAGGAAGCATTTTGTTGGACTGAAAAAACAACCAAAGCTTTTGAAAAACTTAAGGAGGCTATGTGTACAACTTATATTTTGGCCACACCTGACATTACAAAAACATTTATTGTGGAGTGTGATGCCTCAGGCCATGGAATTGGTGCAGTTTTAATGCAAGAAGGAAGGCCCCTTGCCTCTGAAAGTAGAAAAGTTAAAGGGAAAAACTTACTCAAACCCATTTATGAAAAACAAATGTTGGCCATACTACATGTAGTTAAGAAAAAAATCCCTCACTTAATAGGACGACACTTCAAAATAAAAACATATCATGATAGTTTGAAGTACTTCTTGGAGCAATGATTATCTTCAGAAGAGAAAAAAAAATGGGTTACAGAGATTTTAGGTTATGGCTTCAAAATTATCTACAAAAAATGATAGCATAATGTTGTGGCAAATGCCCTTTCAAGGAAAGAAGAAGAAATATAAGATTCACTATGTGCTATTTCTATTCTGCAATTTGATTGGGTGGAAGAAGCAAGGATAAATAGGAGCAACATCATTCAACAACTACATGAGGACCTCGGTTCATTAGATAATTTTGTATGGAATAATAGTTTGCTATAGTATCATGATCATTTGTATTTATGTAAGAATCCTCAAATAAAATAGAAGGTCCTTCTGGAATTGCACACTTCTCCTATAGGAGGACATTCAAGATTTTTGAAAATGTACCATGGGATCAAGAAGGATTTTTTATGGGAAGGTCTTAAAATTGATGTTCAAAAGTATGTGTCTAAATGTTTGGTTTTCCAATAGAACAAGGGAGAGACAATCAAGATGCCAGGTATCCTGCGACCATTAACTATACCAAGTCAACAATGGGAAGAAGTTCCAATGGATTTTACTAAAGGTTTACCCAAATCTAGAGGAAAGGTTGTCATCATGGTAGTAGTGTATCGAATGACAAAGTATGCCCATTTTTTCCTTTCTTTCTCATACTTTTAAAACAAGTACAATAGCCACAACATTCATGGAAACAATTCAAAAGCTATTTGGAGTCCCCAAGATTATTGTAAGTTATAGAGATGCAATTTTCATTGGAAATTTTTGGAATGAATTATTTTCTTGTTTGGTTACTCAATTGGCTCAATCTCATCTTACCATCCCCAATCCAATGGGAAAACTGAGATTGTGAATAAATTTCTAGAAGGATATATTCGCTGCTTTGCATCTAATAAACAAACACAATGGGTCAAGTGGTTTCCCTTAGCATAATGGTGGTACAACACATCCTTCCATACTTCATAAAAAATGTCCCCATTTCTGATGCTATAGGGATATCATCATCCATACATTACATCAACCTTCATAACATTCTATTTACATTTAACCGTATCCTAAAGTTACAAAGAATATTCCTTTTTATGTGAAAAGATTCTTTTTTTTTCTCTCTTAATACTTCACATTATTTTAGCTAAATTAATTCACCAGAAAATGACTTACTCACCTGAAAATGACTTACTCATCATAAAATAAAATAAGTTAAGCTAACTATGGTGAATTTAAACTACTTGTTTCATGTATTAAAATAGTATTTTCCCTAAATTAAAGCAAATTAGAAATTGTGTATCTATTGTTTGAATACCACTTGCTATATCTATTCACAATCAATTAATAGAAGGATCAAAAACCAAAAAGAGCTAAATCGTTTAACTCCCACTTTCTACGGGGTTTGGGAAAAACAACACCCATAATATTGAAGGCTAACATGACATGGAACGCAGGTTAGAGAAAGAACCTTGAGGTTTTACCATTTTTCTTGCCAAATCAATGGACATAAGGCGACTAGAGACATAAGACGAGTTAGAGAAACATAATAGTTGCCAAATCGATGAAGAAAACGTGGTTGGAGATAGAGGACGAGTTAGAGTGCATGAATTAGAGAGAAAATCATATTTTTCCCCCTTTTTTTCCCAAATCGACGAGGACAAGTTAGAATGCGTTTTTGCCCAATTTTTTTCCAAATCGATGAACATAAAACAACTGGAGAGTTAGAATGTGTTTTTCCTCATTTTTTTGGCCAAATTGATGAACATAAAGCAGTTGGAGATGGAGGACGGTTTAGAGAAACAACACACTTGCCAAATCGATGAACCAAAGGCGGATGGAGACAGAGGATGAGCTAGAGAAATTACCCGTGTTTTTTTTCTTGCGTTTTTCTTTCAAATCTGTGCGCTAAATTGATTAAACCAATAAGGAGGGTTTTATTTTTATTGTCAAATAGGTAGAGAAAAATAAGTGAAGTGGCTGACTCTATTATTGTCAAGAACCAGTGGAAAATAAGAGTAGACAACCTTTTATTACTGACAATAAGCAGTGAGAAAGGAGGGAGTAGAAGAAACTAAATTTTGGTGTGATAATGAATTCCATGGTTAGGTTTTTTGGAGGGAATCAAAATTCCAATTTTTTTTAAAGAGTTTTGGAATTGTGATTTTTTTGATATAAAATGAAGGAGTTTCATCGTTTGGAGCAAGGAAGAAGTGACGAATTCCAACAAAATACAAGTCTGCAACTAACTACACGACATTGCTTGGAGAGCAAGGTTCATTATTTTATTTTTGCATTGAAATATCAATATCAAAGATAATTTATGTTTTTTATGCTACATCTACATATTTTTTTATGGTTAATGAATACAACTAATTTTTATTGCCCTCAGAAGATAATAAATTGACTTAGCTTTTCCTTATTTTTGGTAGATTATAGTAGGATGTATAGTTACAATAATACATCTATCCCTTGGTCCCTTTACCATTGTTCTTGGGGGTCCCATATAGCCAAAAGTATGAACTCTTCACCTTGCTCGTGCCATATCAATCAACTACTATAATGAAGTCCTATTACATTGACTACCATAGGGGAGGGACTGAGTATCATAAAAGTGATATTGTCATAAAGACCACAACTCAAAGTAGATTGCTCAAAAAATAAATTTAGATCTCAAACTACAATATTCCTGATGTATGGAGTATTTGGAGGGCCAATGGTTTTTTCAATGTGATCTATACTAAAGTTATTCAAAAGAAAGTGCTCTTATGTATCCACCCCTCAGAGGGAGCAAAACCAACTAATCTTATCCTCGTGTGGAATCTTGTGACTGTCTTTATCTATAGATGTTTCAAGTGTATTCTCAACTAACCAAGGGGTATCGTGAGGCCATGAGACTAATGTTCTCTTATATAGTCACTATTGATAACGAGACCATCGAAAATTTGCAAAAATTTCCAAGCTTAGGGTTGAGCGGTTGTGGTGGGGAATCCTAAGTGATATGAATAGACCACTAATAAATGTGATGGCTATTCATTATTTTTCTGTGGCTAGGGAGAGTAGATCGATAGAAACTAGAAAATAAAATAATAAAAGGGGCAAGGGGTGATCCTTGAGAAGTCATGGTAGGGGTTTCGGTGAATAAATTCCCATTTTGGATTACAAAAGAAAAAGTACCGAAAGGTTTCCCTATTCTAAAATGCTCATTTGATTGCCTTAGGATGTAAATATTTTCATTATACCTTTTGGAACATCTCATATTTTCCTTTCAAGCATTGTTAGTGCTGTCAACTCTGGCCATCTCAGCCTAAGGTTTGCTATCCAGGCTCTCTGCAGTCAAGTCATTCCCTCCCCATTAATAATCTTGTCCACTTCCTGTCATTACCTAATCCACGATGAGGTGGAATTCATGTGTTCGGGCCAAACCACTCTGAATGGCATTGCCTTTGCTTACATGAACCTTACACTTTCTCATCATCAACCAAGTAATGGATCTCATTCGGTTTTCCTTTCGTGCATCTAGATCGTCCTAAGTGGAAGATAGGGGTTCACCTCCCTAGTTAGCTTTTGCATTGATGTTTGCCAATATATCTGCAACCTTATTTATAGCCCATAAATTATGATTGAAATACACTTCTTGAAATGATTCTCTTAACGTTATTGTCTCTACAAGAGTAGCAAGGATCCATCCCCATGGGTGTTTGCAAAGGAGCTATGCAACATATTGATGATTATGTTATAGTCTCGTTTTACTGTCATGTGTCTTTTGGGGCCAAACTACTTTGAATGGCACTGCCATTGCTTACATGAAGATTCATCTCATCATCAATCAAGAAATGAATCTCATTTGATTTTACTTTCCTGCATCTAGATCATCCTAAGTGGAAGATAGGGGTTCATCTCCCCGGTTAGCTTTTGCATTGATGTTTGCCAATATATCTACAACCTTATTTCCAGCCCATAAAAAATGATAGAAATCCACTTATGGAAAGGAGTCTTTTAACCTTTTTGTCTATGCAAGAGGAGTAGTTAGGAGCTATTTAGGTATCCCCCATGGGTGTTTGCAAAGGAGTTATGCAACATATTGATGATTATGTTAGAATCTCTTTTTACAGTTGTGTCTAATCCCCAAATTTGTTGCAATATGGATGTCTATCTTGGCTGCCAGAATCTCAACTGTACTATTGGTGATTATGCTAATTTTTCGGGTGTACACATGGACATGGTTCCCCTTATGGATCTTGATGATGCCCCAATTCCAACACTGCTTGGACTGCCCTTGGAGGTGTTGTCAAAGTTGAGTTAGAGGGAGGAGGAATGGACGAGGATTCTATATTCCATTCTTGTTTGATTGTTTTCTTGTGAACAGAACCTTGGTTGCTGAGTGAAATATATTAAGTATACTTAGAGGAACTTTTCTAAAATACACAAGCATTTGTGCCTTTTATTCTTAACAACTCGCCAATTTATCCTAAAGTGGACTTACTTACGCATTGACTATGATATCATTCCTATACAACTTCATTATTGGCTCGAGGCCTACTTTCTCATCATTTCTACTTACGACATTGGACATAACCTAAATAGAACTTGGTTGTTCATATACTAGTTGAGCCATTGCATGCACATAAATAGTCTTTTGATAAATACTACTAATAATAACCTAATTTTAAGGTTACAACCAAACCAGACACCAAATTGGTGTATGAGAATCCCTTATTTGGTTTCCAACTCAAATGTTGTAACCAATATATGTTGCAAAAAAGAGTACATGGCCGAGAGGATTAAAAGAAACTGCAACATATTTCATGTTGTGTTGTGCACCTTTTAATATTATTCCTCCTAAAGTTAGGAGTATGTTAAATTAAAATGTTAATTATTATTGTGTTTGTAACAACCCCCTCAACCAACCTGAGGCTGAGGTACGCCACTCCAGAGCAACCACTCATGCTCTGATGGTAGTCGGTAACCTTCCCAGCCATGAGGCTAGGCCATGCTACTCTAGGGAACACTTTTGTTCCCATACTGCGGAACATACAATAGCATACCCAGTAGTCAACTAAGCAATGCCACCTAAATTACTCTTTAGACTACATTCAACTAAAACATATACATACAACACGCTCGCGAAAGCTTTACATATAAACATAAACAAACAATTATTTTCTGTAACATGACTTTTATATTACAAATAACAGTAATTAGCGATATGCATCATTTACAGGAAATTACCCATAAGCACACAAGCAGTCATCGTCACATATATGATAAAATTGTAACATGGGCATGTAAATAGCAAAACAACATATCCATATATCATACAATTGATACTTATCTTTAAAAAGACTTTCACCAACCGATTACAGACCGTCCATGAACCTCCCAACCATAGACTACACTGTTCATCACTCTCAACAGTGAATTAACCTCGAGCGGGGACTGAACTTCACCCAGGGTAAAGGGATTCCTATCCAGGCTAAGGTTCATGGACAACAGGAAAGACTTCGTCTCAGGTGCTCACTCAACTAACGACCTACAACCTCTCATTCCTCATATGCCTGTCCCACCCAAGGAAGTATGCCCCTTCTTTGCTCAACAGTCCCTCGGCTGCCCCACTTCCCTTCTAGGGCTTCAACAACAGGCTGGACCGAAAGTCTCAGAGCGCTATAGATGCAGTTTAGCACCTACAGAAATCAATCCCCAACAATTCTCTCTCCCAGAGAACTGCTCACGGGCCTGACAACCCGCTTCTTCAATCCTGCTCCAAGCTAACCAGGTACACCAACCAAAAGGGACGGGGAAACATGTTTCAGAAAGGTGGAATGGCTGTCTCAAGGATAACATAACGTATGAGTGAAATGGTCATGGAGTCATTGACTGGATAACTGAGTGTGTTTTTTGGAATCACTGTGAACTCTCTGTCAAAATGATGGTCAGCCTGATGGTCCCCCCCCCCTCTTTGTTTTTCGTTCATAAGCCATCCCTCTTGAATCATCCCCACTGAGCTAAGTTCCCCCCCTGATATGAATGCATGTCCCCAACTTGACACTTGTCATATCAGAAGTTACTTTTGTCCACTTGTCCCCAACTTTAGAACTTAGGATAAACTAATTATCCATACTTTATGTTTTAGGAAATATTAATATAATATTCCTTGAATTTGGCCCTCCCTTTCCCTAACTGGTGAAGTTCAGTCCTCCATCTCTTTTATCATGGTCAGTCTACGCACAGTGATGTATTTTATATTAGTCACGAGTCATATACAAAGTAGGCGCATTGGTCCTTGACATCTAGGCGTGCTGGCCTAAGTCCAATACATAAGCATTCCAGCTTATAATACTGGCTCACCAACCTATAATGCATATTATATACACAAAGGTTTGCTGACCTTAATATTGCTCGCACTTAGTTACTGCACGCTATATCCTCTGTCTTTAAGGTTGCGCGCACCTTAGTTACTGCACGCGGTATTCAAAAATGTGTACATTACATCCCTTTACTGTGCAGTATATGCGCACACCATGTCATGAAAGGTGTATTACAAAAATGATGTCTAAACAACTCACTAGCTTAAATATACTTGGATTATATTTACATTTGGGTTCGACCGAGGGATATTACAATCGCCTCCCGTTATTTATGCACTGTCCTCAATGCATCATGTACCCATATACAACAAAAATTCTCAAAATTCTTCAAAAAGATGCGGGTACTCTGTCCGCGTTGCATCCTCGTGCTCCCAAGTAGCGTATTCAGGTCCGTACTAGGTCCATTGGACCTTTACAAGCCCTATGGCTCGATTCTGGAGTTGTTTGATTTTTCGATCCAGGATGCGCACCGGATGGACTTGGAAAGCGCCTTCTTTCTCCACCTGAATAACATTCCAATCAATAACATGATTAGAATCAAGTATATATTTCTTTAGCAATGATACATGGAAGACATTATGAACAGACATAGATGCAGGTAAGGCAATCATATAAGCAACTGGACCAATCCTCTCTAGGATTTCAAATGGTCCACAAAATTTGGCTGCTAACTTGGTGCAACTTCCGAGCTTCAGAGAGATCCTGTTAGCTTTCACTTTCAAGAAAACATGATCACCCACTTTGAATTCTCTGTGGGTTCTGTTTTTATCAGCATAGCTTTTCTGTCTATCTTGGGCAACTTTCAAATTCTGTTTAATTTTTAACATTTGGTCCTCTATCTCCTTGAGCAATTCTGACCCGACTACTGTTATATCAGCTGGATTATCCCAGCTTACTGGACTATTTCACCTTCTATCGTAAAATGCTTCAAATGGGCTCATTTTCAATGATGCCTGATACCCATTATTGTAAGCGAATTCTACCAAGTGTAGGTAGTCTTCCCATTTCGATGGTTTGTCCATCACATACATTCTCAACATATCTTCTATCACCCTATTCACTCTTTCTGTTTGTCCATCAGAGTCGGGATGATAAGCTGTACTAAAGTTCAGATTCATTCCGAATCCTTTGGACAATCCTTTCTAGAAATTCGAGGTGAATTTCGGGTCTCTGTCAGACACAATCGTTTTAGGAATTCCGTGCAATCGTGCCACTTCCTTCATGAAAATATTAGCAACATCTACTGCCTTGTGAGTAGTTTTTAGTGGAATAAAATGGGCAACTTTTGTAAGATTGTCGACCACTACCATAATCGAATCATGTAGCTTTCCCGTTCTGGGCAATCCCATAATAAAATCCATTGTCACCACTTCCCACTTCCATTCAAGAATGGGCAAAGGTTGCAACAATCCTGCTGGGGGCCTATGCTCTATTTTAACTTTCTGGCATTCCATACACCTAGCGATGTATTCTGCAATTTCTCTCTTCATACCTGGCGAAAAGTATTGGCTCTTGACTGCTGTTACAATTTTCTGATATCCAGGGTGCCTTGCATAAGGAGCATTATGTATCTCATGCAAAATTATACGTTTCAAGTCGTGGAGATTTGGTACAAAAATTATGTTCTTGTGCAACAGTATTTCATCTACTCCCAACTTATAAATATCCATCTTTTGTGGTGTCTTACCTAGCTGTAGCATTGATATCGATTCTCTGTACTGCAGATATGTATTTGCAGCCTCTAGAAATTTTCTTTTAACATCAGTCTGATACATGTTGGTGGTTGTAGCATGAAGCTCATGCACCCTCCTGCTGAGTGCATCCACCACTTTATTTTCTTTTCCTTTGATATGATTTATATCAAAGTTATATTCGCGTATAAATTCTAACTATCATCTTTGTCTAGCATTTAGATTTGGCTGATCAAATAAATATTTCAAGCCATTGTGGTCTGTTCTTAACTCAAACCTTTTTCCCATGAGGTAGTGTCTCCATTTCATCAGGGAATGCACTATGGCTGCCAACTCCAAATCATGAGTGACATATTTTCTTTCATGCTCCTTCAACTTCCTTGATTCATAACATATCACAAATCCGTTTTGGTTGAGGACTCCACCAAGTCCTTAATTACATGCATTTGTGCATACAATGAAATCTTCGTTTGGGTCTGTGATCCTTATTATTGGAGCACTTGTCAGTAATTGTTTCAAATGTTGGAAACTCCTTTCACAGTCCATCGTCCACTGAAACTTCATACCTTTCCTTTGCAAGGAAGTGATTGGGTGTGCTATCTTCGAGAATCCCTCAATGAATCTCTTGTAATAACCTGCAAGGTCCATGAAATATCTAACCTCTATCACATTCTTTGGTGCTGACCATTCTCTAATGGATTCTACCTTCTCAGGGTCCACTGCTATCCCATCTTCTGAGATGATATGCCCCAAATAATGAATTTGTTTCTAATAAAATGAGCACTTGCTCAATTTGTCATACAACTGATGCTGCCTTAGTACTTGCAACACCATCCTCAAATGACGTTCATGCTCTTCCACTGACTTGGAATATATAAGAATGTCATCCAAAAAGACAATGACAAACTTATCCAAATACTCTCGGAAAACACCATTCATTAAGCACATGAAAACAGTTGGTGCATTTGACAATCCAAATGGTACCACCGTGAACTCATAATGACCATACCTTTTCTTGAAGGCAGTGTTGCTAATATCTTCTTCTTTAATTCTTACCTGATGGTATCCTGATCTGAGATCTTTCTTTGAAAATATCCTTGCATCCTTCAATTGATCAAAGAGGTCATCAATCCTTGGTAGAGGATATTTGTTCTTAACAATCACTTTATTCAATTGTCTGAAGTCAATGCACAATCTTAACGTTCCATCTTTCTTTTTCACAAACAAGACTGGGGCACCCCAAGGTGATACACTTGGGCGTATATACCCCTTCTTCAGAAGTTCTTCAAGCTGCATTTGCAACTCCTTCAATTCTGGTGTACTCATTCTGTAAGGAGTCTTTGATACTGGTGCTGCTCCAGGCATCAAATCTATAGAGAAATCAATGTCTCTCCTTGGGGGTAGTCTTGGTACTTC